>VMBQ01002803.1:62264-121709 GCA_007657795.1 Dreissena rostriformis | reverse complement strand
ATTATAAACACTGTCTCTGAATTTTGTAATTTAAGGTGATAAAATATTGAAGCGGAACACATGTAATTTAATTGCTTTAAAAAACAAGTTTTAAAGTCATTCAGTTTTGTGTTATTTTATTAAACATAATTTAAGCTTTGCATAAACATCTTTTATGTCCGTGCTAACGCATATTTTTTTATGATAATCAAAATTAAAACGATGCATATTTTGTTTTGCAATTATACAGTTAATTTAAACATTGGCTTACATCAGAAAGAATGCAAGCGTTACTTGCGGTGTACCTGGTGGTGCTGTGTCAAGCACAAAGCCAGACGACAACCAATGGTTCGCTGACAACAATGGCTGCCACGACAACTGTTGAATCAACAGCAACGTGGCCAGGATCCGCGACGACCCATTATGCTGTGAGTCATATCTTTTTTTAATTCGCTTTTTTTACTCTTTGATACAACACAGTGTAAATTGGCGATGCTATTTTTATGTTCATGATGTATTTAATAAACAATGTAAAAAAATCGGTTACTCACGAAATTTCTTTAAAAACTTATAATGAGCGCTAAAATCAATTCTGATATCATGTTTGTATATATATATATATATATATATATATAAGTTATATATATATATATTATATATTGAACAATATCATACAATAAAGACAAATTGAATCTCAATGAGGGGTAAATATTTATGACATAACATTTACCATCCAAGCAGGCCACACAGTGCATAAGGAACAAAGCTGAAAGCCTTTACTTATGTATTCTTTATTGCTATATGATTCGGTTGACTTTTGGGTTGTTCGCCATGAACCAAGTACATAAATAGACAACGTTTAGGCATTCGTAATATTGAAATAAGCCAAGCTTTGTATCCTGAGGTCATAGATTATACACTGAGAGACTTTAAAAACGCCCCAGTTGTAAACATAACGAAATGGTAAAATATACATTCCTTTATTTGTGTGATATTTGGTTATAATGAGCAAAGGTATGTAACAAGCAACTTCCGAAATTTGTATTGAAAAATTATGACAATGAAGGAAATATCACAAATCCAGGGGTAACACCCTTAACATTGAAATTCGCAATTTAAAAAAATAAATAATAACGCGTGTAACTTCCATAGGAAGCAATGCAGGCAGTGGATCTACGTCTCATCGACAACACAATGTTTGTAATTTGTTGGTGGGGAAAGTTATGCCACTCGCGTATTATGGCTTGACGTAACTCGTCCTAACTCGTCCCAGACATGCTCAATGGGAGACATGTCTGGCGATAGCGATGGCCATTTTAACGCAGCAATTCTATTCGTGGCAAGGAAAGCTCTTGTAAGTCGAGNAGCCTACGACAACCAGTGTTCCGTTGACAACAATCAAGCCTACGACAACTAGTGTTCCGTTGACAACAATCAAGCCTACGACAACCAGTGTTTCGTTGACAACAATCACTCCTACGACAACCGGTGTTCCGTTGACAATGAGTCTTACGACAACAAGTGCTAAGACGACAACCATTGCTCCTTCGACAACCAGTTCTCCGATGACCACACTCACCCCTACGACAACCAGTGTTCCGATGACCACAATCACCCCTACGACAACCAGTGTTCCGATGACAACAATCACTTCTACGACAACCGGTGTTCCGATGACCACAATCACCCATGTAGGTATTCAATCATTCAAAAAATGTTCTCATAAATGGTTATATTTCCATAAAAAATGTGTTTAAAGTATGTATATTTTCATGTATCAATGTACACAATTCACAGTTTTTGATTTCATCAAAACTGAGTTTTAATTCGGTCGTTTTAATTTCAGCATGGCTCTTTAGTGTATATTCAGTGTTATCTTTTATAAGAAATATAGATGCAAGATCTGAAATTTCTGTCGAATCTGGAATTTCAAATTCATTAATGACATTCAGATCAAACGAGCATTGTTGTATTAGCAGATATTCCGTGACACTTATCCCACGTGACGAACTGAATGTGTAATTTCGTGTTACTCGCCTGCTACCCAATTGTTCTAATGTACATGGGTAGTGGTTTTGCACATTGAAATCAAAGTGCGACTTGAGTGTCGATCATATTATATTGGTTAATGCGTTCGGGAAAACCCGTGCTTGTTAAAGGGGTATTGTACGATTTATCTAAATTTGTATTATACTCTTTATATCTGAAAGTGATCCTGTTCTAGAGTGCAAATTACCAACAAGACACCTGTGGCTTAAATTACAGTATTTTTCTAAAAAGTGTTATATTTCTTCGAAAAAATCCTTGTCCTTTAAAACTTGGAAGTAATAGGTGGAATGCATGTACAACTTAGATATCTCAGTTTTAAGCGATTTTGTTTAAAAAAAAAGAGATACCTCAAGCTTGACGGCCTTTCTATATATTTCATATGATTTATGTTCATAAATATGTACACTAAAATAATCAAGAATTTCGATGTTTAATAATTGTTTTATGCTGGTTTAAGTTTTGATGAGTATCACAAGGTCGTATTCGCTTAGAATGTGTCAGTCATTTTGCGCGTGATGGATCGTTGTTCACAATGGAGTTTAAAGCCCCATTTACACTCAAAATCAACGAACACTTTCAATGCTAGATGTGGTCTGGTAACATAGATTAAACAAGATACAAGATGCTCTTTTTTATTTTTAGTTGTATTTTGGCTTTTGCTATTATATAAGGAATACTGATTTGTTATGGGTTAACTTTATTTAATGAATTGTTTTACGAAATGTTCGTTGATGAAGATGGGGCTGATGGAGTATTAATGGGGCTTTAAACCTGTCAAACAGATTTCGCTGTGCGATAACACCCGTGTACACTTGATCGGTTTCAATTGGAGAGATTATTTTTCGCTTAGTACTCACATTGTGCTTTGTGTTGACTTTAGAATGTTTTATTTTGGCGACATTGAGTTTATCTTTATGAGATCATTTTCGTGTCAAATTGTTCCATTTTGATATTGTAAATCCATTGCATTTAAAAGGTGTGTCACTGTCACAATTTATTACTTATTTACAAATTATCACAATAGCTTGCTGTAAAAACTAGAAATAAACGTCAGAAATACTGATCACAATGACCTTATGCTTGTGTAACCGGGTGAAATCTTATTATGATATTATCGTTAATGTTACTATTGATTCATGAAACATTGTTGTATAATACCAATACGCTTTTTACAAAACAGAACTTACCTAGCCAAATAGATACGTATACTATTATTTTAACACTTGACATCCTGACAGTTTTTAACGGAAACTCTGTTGTGACATTTTTTAACAGTTAACAAAAAAAAACGAGTATTAAACGAGCACTTCAGGGATGGCATTTGATGGTTTCCATCAGCTTTTCTGTACACAATCAATAACTCGCATAAATTAGGTGAATGTGCATGCAGTGGTGTCTGCGAACAGATGTCAATTACATAATGAAATGCGTCTCATCAATAAAAATAAATCGTGATTTTCTTTTGTATGGTGACAAAGATAAAATAACTCGTTACGCTTGATCGACTTTTGTTAGTTCTCGTTATATGTACTAACTTACATAACATTTAAGGACATATTGGCAATGTTTTTAATGCGTTAAGGAATATATACTCTGTTTACAGTATTCTAAATACTGTTTGTATATTTCACCAAAAATATGTGGACGTTTATAAATTCTGTTTAGTGTATCACATATTTGAATTTGATCATACCATTAAACACACAGTGAATCTAAATGAGGGTTAAATATTTTTGACATACAATTTACCAGCCAAGCAAGCCTAACAATGCGTAAGGAACAAAGCTAAAGGCAGCCTTTACTTATTTATCGTTGATGGCTATATGATTATGTTGACTTTTGAATTGTGCGCAGTGAACCAAGTACATAAATAGACCATTTATAGGCATGTTAATACTAAATTAAGCCAAGCTAGTTAGGTTGAGGTCCTAGATTAAACATTTTGAGGTTTTATGTCTGGTTATACTCCAACATATAATGGTAGAGCATTATACAGTTTGTGCCGACAAAAAACATAATGCGAGATTACACTTTTTGAGTGTAGCCTTATATTTCTGAATCAAATCTACAAATGTAAAAATCTATTTACAGGATCGATACACAAAAAATACAATGCAATAAATGTATGTACCACGAATGGTCAAAACATAGTGCAGACATATTTATAAGTACACGGCATGTGCAATAAATGGTCCTGATACTTTTTTAATGTTTCCAAGAAATAATTTGGCAATGGAATTGTGATACTTTTTCTGTGTCAAATGAATGGTACACAAATCTAGTTAAAATTGTGAAATTTGCAATACATAGGGTTCTGGCTTACTCTCAAGAGACCGACTTAGAGTTAATTATTTCAATAACTTGGTAATAAATTGGGCTCATGATTTGTTTTCCAATGAATTGATAATGTTATGCTGGCTTTGGTGCCATTTGTTCAAGAATGATTCTTAACGCAACCGTATTATATCTTCGTAAATGCACATTCGTTATCACGTTGCACCTGCACAATAATTATTTTTCTAACATACTTATAATTATATTTTATTTATATGTATGTTTATATCAGACCACGCCCGGAACACCGCTTCCTCCGAATGTACTGACCGATGACCAGGGTAATCAGTATCAAGTTGTTTCCAACGTGACCAGTATGGGAGTGGATATTTACATTTACAACAACAGCAAACTGGTGCTATGTGTTGTCAATGTTGGTGTAAGTTCCGCTTTAAAATTTAATACAATTTAATATTGCAATCTGATCGGTGTACACAATTAATTTAAATACGTTTGGGATAATAAACGTTTCAGAATTGCTAACAAGTATTATTGTTATTGGATATGTTTGCTATTTGTATTTAAACATGCTGCTGCAGATTCTGGAGTTTCACTTCTTTATATTACTATTGACTAAAGCTGTCAAAATCCGAACGATTGAAACATTAGTTGAAATTTTTAAATTGATGATTGAAAGGCATTTAGCGGCAAACTTTTAAAAAGGCAAAAACTGTGAGAACGTCAATTTATCTTAAATTAGTTCATTTTACGTTAACGCCCTACTTTGTTTTATAGGGTCTGATTATCGAGATACCAGCCGGAAGGGACGTGTGCATCATCAGAGATGTAAGGGGTGAATTTAGCACTTCTTCATGTATCATTTGTTTTCTTGTACATGTATGACATGCATGATGATTTAATATTTATGCGCGTTGTTGTCAAGATCTTGCACATTCATTCGACTCTTGGTAGTTTCTGGCTATTAATGGATTATTGAAGTTATTCCTTTAAACAAGAAAACATATTGTGCCACGATATAAATACTAATGTAAATTAAATGTCAACGCATCTGAATAATATTATTAGGTCTAATACAAAATAATCACAATGTTTTGATAAATGTACTTGGCAATGCTTGTAGCCGAACGCTGTGGGTGACTGCTTTGATGAGGTGCCGTACACAGACGTACTGCCGTACGTCGTGGAGGTAGCGTGTAGGTGGAAGATCGCGGTTAGACACAAAACAAGGAATTGCGAGGATGCGTTTGCAGGCACAATAGTTACAACAGGTACTTTTAATTTGATATTCATGTACTTCACACAACTGATCACACGCATTTGTATGAGTCTGATAGTAACTTCAATATTTGTACCAAGGCGTTGAAAGTTAATTATGCAAAAGCAAATTTTAAGATCAAACACTGTCAATGTAATAAAACGGTGTTATTTTAGGAGCATAAGTTATTCGAACTTTCGATTTATATACTAGAAATATACAAACGCGAGAACGTGCAACGATATGACTGAGAAAGTTCTAGATGCGAGAACGCGATATAAAGATGCGAAATTAGTACACGGCTTTGAATCGTTATCTTTACCGTTCGCCCGTGTAAATACAAATGATCGATGCAAAAGCAAGATACAAAATTGTGATAATAACGTCTCGATTGCGCATCGAAACTTCGCAGTTTCGCATCGTATTATGCATTTAGTTTTGTTGTAGATCTATGTTTGTCTTTTTTTCAGACGTAGTGGACATATTCTACTATTATTCGACGTATTATGTTTGGATACGGTTGCCGTGCTATCCCCGCTATTATTTAAACATGTGGACTTGGAGGTGGTGCTGGGCTCGGATCTGCATCTCCGGATGGACGGGGCCATTCTTCTCACTCGGTTCGTGATAAAGTCTACATCATGGCCAGTGTAACCAGAGATCTTTCGACTAATTAAGGTTCCCACTGAACTTAAAGATCGCAATAAATACGAAATTAATTATCAATATGTTCCTTAAATAAAGAGCATGTGAAAGATTGAAAGAAAATGAGTGTAATTACTGAAATTAAGGTTAGAGCCTTGCGATAATACTTCTTCACAATTGTATGGTAACTGAAATACGTCATATGGTATTTGATAAGACGGATTCCAGAACCAGAGCATTTAGATGTGCGATTTCATATGAATATTTGTCATAACGTCAATAGTTTTAATGCAACAACTGCTCAAAAAGTCCCTGACTATGGGTTTTAACCATGTACATGTATGTCACTATTTTTCCCAAATGAAACTTTGTATCTTAAACTTTATCTGTCTCAGGTGTTCTGACAGACACAATTGGTACTCCTGGTACAACTATGTCAAGTGCGTCTACGACAACCGTCGAATCATTCACGACGACCCCATTTGCAGTGAGTGAAATCTTGTTTGTGTGTGTGTGTTTTGACCGTTTTTTTCAAACAAAGGTGTAAATCTGAAACGTTATCGGTAGTGCTTCTCTATTCTTTTGACATGGCTTTCACCTTTGAAACTAACCAACGCGAAATATAATGAATGGTTTAATTGATATACCGAAAACAAAAACTGAAAGGTTACAAGATAATTGTATTAATCAAGAATTATCTTCAAAGTAGACAATTGACTCTGAAATTAATATTGATGTAACGTATGTCCCAAATATGCAACTGCAGGACGCAACGCTTCGTCTCACATCCCTAGCTAGTAACGAGATTTCTTGTGCTTGATTGTTCGGACACCATGACTCTTAATTTATTGAGACATATAAGGAATACTGTCATTCACCACCAGCTGCTCTTTTTTAACGGAATAGATCCCGTTTCTAACTGGACCTAGATATCATAAGAAGAAATGTTCTGTCTGACCTAGTGTAATAATAAATGGGTAAAAATTATTTAATTTAGCTTTACAATGAAAACATATAAGCCCAGTCTCCATGCAGCCACAGTCTCAACTTACTAGGACCATTTTTCAATTTGGCCCAGATATCATTAGAACAAATGTTTTGAGCAAATTGAGTTTAATTTAAGGGGGGATGACATGTGACTGCTTGAGAGTTCACAATGTGTCATTAAAGCCACAAAAGGAAAAACTGCTTCATAGCGTGTTGGTCATGTGTTTCAATGTAAGGGAACCATTTTAAAACTCGCCATGGTACAATTAAAATAAATGTGCTAAAACAGTTTCTAGAGCATTGAACACACATTGGGACTTCTAGAGTTATCACAAGGTTTCACTGTAGCTATATAAGGAGAATTGTCCTGCCGCCTGGCGGTCATATTTTTTCAACTTTCCGATACCATTTGTGAACTCGGCCGAAATATCATTAAAACAGATGCTCTGCGCAGTTTTCACTATGATTCGACAAAATGTGAATTCTATAGTGTTCACAAGCTTTCAGAACGGTCGCATATTGAAAACTGTCACGTCTAACTGCGGCCATGTTTTTCAGGACCGTAATTATTTTCACCTCGCGAGCAATATTAAGGGAACAAATGTTCTGAGCAAGTTTTATTATGATTGGGAAAAAATGGTTGACTATTGCTAAACTATTTAAACGGACACAGCCCCATCCTCATGCAGCCACGGTTTCAACTGACCAGAACCAGTTTCAAACTCGGCCCAGATATCATTAGAGCAACTGTTCTTACCAAGTTTTATTCTAATAAGAGGGGGTGTGACTTCTAGAAGTTCACAATGTGAGCAATAATTAAGGCATCTAGAGTGTTCAAATCTTAATTAATGACGACGAACGGACACCATGTGAACACAAACGCTCACTTTGAGCGCATTGTGCTCAGGTGATCTAAATTTTGTATTAAAATTGTCAGAAAGTAATAGCAAGAGTAAATGAACATAATTGTATATATATATACCATTCAAATATATTAAGATATGAAAAATTTGAAGTACAAATATATCCTTAATGAAACTTCAGCAGCACCAGCAGGAGGGAAACCGTATGGTAGATAGGAAGTGGTTTATGGAAAACTGTTCAACACAGCGCCAAAGCATCAGACACAACACACAAAAAGAAACAAACAAACAAACATGCGTAAAACTTTATGATCAACTCTTCTATCGCCACATTTAACTTAACGAAATGTGTTTAACTTAAGAAGTTGCAATACTTGTAAGCAAACACAACTTCATGGGGTAGAAAAACCGTTTTAACGTGCAATACAATAAGTACACAATGATTAAATGAACCCATGAAAACATGCGCATATTAAATCAATATTAAATCCATATGGGTCTCATATATGCTAGCTAATATTGAAACCATATGGGCTGTATATGGACATGCCAGTATGGGCAAGTCCACATTGATCTCAAATGTACATGACCCTATGGGCATGTCCAGATACTTCCCATATGGAGCCCATATTAAAGCCATTTTAAGAAAAAAAGGCATTTATACAGCAATTAATGCTATACACTTTTCTAGTTTATGTACAAAGGCAATGGCAAACTAGGAAAGATAAAGCATTTCAAGAAGCAATGAGACAACGATATCAAGACGAGTGAGAGGCAGACATATTCCCAAATAATTGCAAGATTGAGGCTTATTCACAGCCTCAACCACCATGTGCCTCAAATGATGCTGTTAAATAAAGTTGGAAGTCTTTAAATGTGTTTCTTTTTATAAAAAATATGGTTTACAGCTAATTAAAGAAAGTATATGTTTAGCTCATATAAGACCCATATGCAGTCCATAAGGAAAAAGCGGATAAGCTCGACCAAAATTGCTTATTTCTTTAAAACAATTTATATTAAAAAAACATCTAGCATTTAAGTTGCAATAACTTAATTATAATATAGTATATAAATAATGAACTGGGATTTTGGTATAAAGTGTTCTTATGTAATACTCCCATTCAAACTTTATCACATCATTCTGATAGACAGCCCACGCGAACATTCGTTTATTTCGCTCATGCGCTTTACCGAAGATGATATATATTCAATTTACCAGGGGCGTATTATTCTTTGAGATTACGTCCGTTTGTATATGTGCAGTTGCTAGTAATGTGAAGCTGAAATTTGGCACTTCTTCATAGCAAGGTTGCCCTTTTATAACATTGCTACAATGGTATTGATTGCATGACTTTTTATAATAGAACAATATAGAAATAGGCAAACGTGACGCGGAGATAATACCGATGCATAGTAACCTACTTCAAAACCCGTGTATTGTACGATCGAACTTACTTAGCCAGTGTAATATATAACGACTAAATAAGATGGCTATTTGTTTCTGTGAATGCATATATTGATTAAAATATCATTAAATTCGTTCATAAATATGTTCAGTAATAGAATATATGTATAAAACAAATCTTCAACGTCATTTTAAATGCTTATTTACAAAAAATGTACAATTTCATCTCCAACATTTATTGTTAAACATCAAGCCGTTGTTGTAAATAGCATTCCTTAAAAACGAAAATGTGGGCAATTCTTGTTGTAGTCAATGTCCCTATTGCATTTAAATATCGCAACAAAACTAGGTCAAAACCAATCTTAGTTAAGCTATGTGTAGTGAGCTCAACTGATGCAGATTATTGCTTTTCGGTTCACGCAAATTGAATTTCCTAAAACACGAACATATAGGCAATTCTATTGGCAGTCGACAATGCATATGCACATCTGTATTGCAAGAAATCTAGGTCAAGCCCCATCTTAGACAGCTCAATGTAGTAATATGTAGTGATCTCAACTGATGCAGATTATTGCTGGTATTTTTCTCAGTAAATTTCTATTTTTTTGAATTTGTACTTAAATAAAAGACATGGCGAACATGATTTTGTGCATTTTTTTATCTTCAAAGCCACCTTTGAAAGCACTAGAAAATGTTCTTGTTATACTTATTGGGAATTTTTGCAAAGGTATTTAAGTATTTTTCACAAGACTGATAACACAATATTTAATTTGGACCGCTTATAGTTTCTATCTATGGATTTGTAAAATACAATTTCTAGACATATTAAACTATAACTGATATTTGAATACATAAATTTAGTATATGTAAGGTCTGCTTACTGAATACTTTTAATCAACAGTTCAATAAATGAATTAACTATTGTTTTTAGTTTATCAAGAATGTTTATCAAGCTCCAATATGCAATTTATTTTGTTTTTTGGATTTTCCCCAAAGCCCCAAAGGTCAGATCATTATCATAGTAGAAAATGGGTAAAGTAAAAAACAAATCAAATTTCTCATTCTTGGTGTGAATTGATATTAAATGAAAATTAATTTATTAATTATGAATTAAAAAAACAGCTTGATGAGTTTGGTCTGCAAGTACATTAAATATAATTGCACATGCTGTTGTAAATACAATTTATAAATGTTTAAATGCTTCAAATCACTTACCTTCATATTAAAAGTTTCAATGACTGATCACTTTTTTGAAAATCATTAGTTTTGTGTTAGTTGATTTTCACATAGTTTCACCCTATTACAATATTCTTCACAAAGAAGTTGCTTTTGTATCCCACACCCGATTCATTAAACGTGAACGCAATACCATAGTAAACATTAGGGGAAAAAAACATGTTCAACATGTTCACTGCCAAGTTTGATCTACACTTAGATTTTAATATTACTCTACATCATTCAAATAATTCACAAAGCTTTATATTTTCTATATATATTTTTTATTATAATAATGCTTGTATTTTCAGACCACGCCCGGAACGTCGCTTCCCCCGAATGTACTGACCGATGACAAAGGTAACGAGTATCAGGTTGTTTCCAATGTGACCAGTCAAGGAGAAGATTTGAAGATTTACAACAACAGCAAACTGGTGCTATCTGTTATCAATTCTGATGTGAGTGCTGCTTCAAAATTAAATACAGTTATATATAGCACTCTGAACGTATAAAATATAAATTTTAATGAATTATCAATAATGAATACTGTAGTATTGCTTATTTGTATTAATTATTACTGGATAAGATAAGACTTTACGTTGTGTTAAAGAAAGCTGTTTAACGTATTAATTAACAGATTAACAAAATGAAAATCTTATAACTTTCCGTCGTAGATCAACAAAAACAATCTTTTAAGCAAAATGACAGCGTTCATTTTTGTTTATTCAAATTGCTTTATTTATATTCTTTAGCTTTTTTGTTCAATTGTTTAAGTCCATAAATGTAAGGCGTTATGACACACTTTGAAAACCCAAAAGCTGTGAGGGAATCGCTTTGATTGACCTTCAATCATGTAACATTAACGTCTGACTTGGTTTTATAGGGTTTGGTAATCGAGATACCAGCCGGAAGGGACGTCTGCATCATTAGAGATGTAAGGAGTGAAGTTTGCACTTTCATATGGTTCATTTGTTGTGTTGCACATGTATGACATATATGATGATTTAATAATTATGCGTGTTTTTTTCTCTCAAGAAAATACACATTAATTAGACTGTTGGTAGTTTATAGTTATTAATGGATTATTTGTGTTATTCATTGAAACAATAAAATATGCTGTGTCACGATATGGATACTATTATACTTATATGTGTGCTTGGCTATGCTTGTAGCCCATTGTTGTTGGGGACTGCTTTGAGGAGGTGCCTGACAACGGCACGCTGTCATACGCCGTGGAGGTGGCTTGTAGATGGAGGATCGTGGTGAGACAGAAAGCAAGGACGTGCGAGAAAGAGGTGACAGGTATCACAGGTACTTTTCATTTAATTCTCATGTACTTAACACAACTGGTCACAAGCATTTTCTATGAGTCTGCTAGTAACTTGAATGTTTGTACCAAGGCGTTATAAGTAAATGATGCAATCGTAAATTTTAAGAGAAAACCCTGTCAAAGTAATAAAACGGTGTTATTTTAGAGGCATAACTTGTTCGAACTTTCGATTTATATATTAGAAATATACAAGCGCGAGGACGTGTAACGATATGACGAAGCAAAATCAAACAAAGAAAAGATGTGAGAACGGGAGATTACGATGCGAAACTAACATGTGACGGGTTTTAATCGTTATCTATACCGTTCGCACGTGTAAATCCAAAGGATCGATGCAAAACCAAGATACAAAAAGGCAATAATGACTTCGATCTCGTATCGTAACTTCGCAATCTCGCATCATTTTATGGATTTTGTTGTAACCTCGCAGCGTTATTTCGCACTTTCGACTTGTAAATTACACGCGAGAGAAAACGCCATACGAGATTACAACGCGACATCACGATGTGAGAGAGCGAACTTAGTATCGCGATTGCTAAACGCATTTTCTCGATGTTGCTTTTTCGTATGTCTCGAATATATTTATTTACGTAAATTAGAGCAATACAATATGACGTAGATTAAAAAAGGTTAAAAACACAAATGCTTGCTATCATTAAAATTTAGCATACACACAATTAGCATATTTTTAAGACAAAACCCTATATGCATGTTCGTCTATTTTTAGGCATAGTGGTAAACTACTACTATGTGACGTATTATCTTTGGCTACGTTACCCGTGCCATCCCCGCTATCCCCGCTATTATTTTTATAAGTGGACTTGGAGGTGGTGCTGGGTTCGGATCTGCATCTCCGGATGGAAGAGGCCTTTCCCGGTACCCGGTGCGTGGTAAATCTACATCATGACCCTGTTTAACCATAGATATTACGACTTATTTAAGTTCTCACTGAATTTTTAGATCACAATGAATGTAAAATGGATTATCAATATGTTCCTTTAATAAAAGACATATGAAATATAATCAAATATAAAAATGAAATGAGTGTAATTACTGAAATTAACGCTGGTGCTTAGCGATTCTATTTCTTCAAAATTGTATGATAACTTAAATATGTCATATGATGTTTGATAAGACGGATTCCAGAACCAGAGCATTTAAATGTGCGATTTCTTAGGAATGTTTGTCAAACAGACGAAAGTTTTAAGTCGGCAACATCTGAAATTACACTGACAATGAGTTTTAATGCATACCTGTAGCACTTTTTATTTTCCTGCAAAATTACAAAATATATGTATTATCTAATATTCCGGTGTAATTGCAAAAACTAGACTCAAAGGACGTTGTCAGTCACCAACATAGTGTGCGCCGTAACTACTGCAATGTATGCCCCTATTTTTTCAAAATGAAATGTTTATATCTCGGCTTTAACTTCATATGTCTTAGATCCGACGACAATTGCTTCTACGACAACCAGTGTTCCGATAACAACAATCACCCTTACGACAACCAGTGTTCCGTTGACAACAATTTCTCCTACGACAACCAGTGCTAAGACGACAACAATTGCTCCTTCGACAACCAGTTTGTCGATGACAACGCTTGCTCCTACGACAACCAGTGCTAAGACGACAACAGTTGCTCCTTCGACAACCAGTGTGTCAATGACAACAATTGCTCCCACGACAACAAGTGTTTCGATGCCAACAATGGATCCTACGACAACTCCCGAATCACCCACGACGACCCCATGTGAAGTAAGTACAATCTTGTTTGTTTGTTGTTTATTTACCTTAAAGTTTGAAAGACTAACTATAAATCGGTAATACCATCGGTATTGCCCTTTAAGACTTTCGCCTCATTCCCTTATTATCACATTTTAGGACATGGCTTTCACCTTTTCAACTAACCGCATCGCAATATAATTGATGGTTTATTGGACAAACAACAGAACAAGTTCATCGATAATTTTAGTAATCAATAAATATCATTTAAGAAGACAATCGGCGTTGAAATTAATACGGATGTCATGTTTGTCACAAATATTCAACAGCAAAACAAAAATGATCGATAACGTGTCGGCTCGCACCCATAGCTATTAACGAGATTTCTCGAACACGAACATGTTCGCTTTCCATGACCCTTAATTTATTGGAGACTAACGCCATCAATATTAATAACCTTGAATGATGCGATTATATTCAACCCCATATTTCATTGAAAACCTTAATACGGTTAATACTTTTAAATTTGGTCTGGAATATTTATCCATCAAGAAAACCAAAGGCTCTAAGGCTCTCATCTGAGACCCAGAAGAACTTAATAGTGTATAATTTACTAAGTTATCTTGATTTGTTATATTGCCCTTATTGTTTATGGTGTATACTTAGGTGAAATAAACGATGCGTTTTGTTCTGAGATCCAAATGAACTTAATTGTTTCGAGCTGGTAATGTCTCACAATAGACATTTACAACCAGCTGCTCTTTTTTAAGGGAACAATTTTTTAAATCGACCCATATATCACGAGAAGAAATGTTCTGAGCAATGTATATTATGATTTGGCAAAAAAAAAAAAATGTTTACTATAGCTTTTCAGTTAAAACGGGCACAGCCCTCGTGTTTGCCTAGTACTAAATTGTTTTTGTTTTGTTTTTTATTAGAAATTGAATAAAGTTCTAATATCACAAACGTATGCCTATAAGCAATTTTTATTTACGAAAAACGGATGTTTGAATGGGGCAAACATAACGCGGAGATAAAACCGTTACGTGGTATACTCCTTCCAAACCGTGAATTAAACCATCAAAATTACTTTGAAAGTTTCAAATTTAAAGGCCAAATTAAATAATTATTTATTTTTGTGAATGTATTGATTGCAACATACACTTAATAAAGTCGTTCATAGATATGTTCTTGCTATGAATATAATTATTACATTATTCAATAAATAAATTCTTTCATAAATATGTTGAGTACTAGAAGACGTGTAAATTTCATGAATTTTAACTGCTTATTTAAATAAATATGTAGATTTAATTTTCTTGTATATCCTAAAACACGAACATTTAGGAATTTCTATTGGTTGTCAGTTTTCCCACTGCATGTAATTATCTCAAGAAATCAAGGTCAAAACCCATCATATACAGCTCAGTGTAGATATGTTTAGTGATTTAACCTGATGCAGATTATTGCTTTTCTATACAAGTAAATTGGTACTGTTATCTCAATAAATTACTATTTTCTTAATTTATACTAAAATAAAAACCCTGGTTCGCATCATTTGTGTACATTCGTATCCACAAACCCAACGTCGAAAGCATAATAAACGTGCTTGTTATACTCTGTGGGTGTTTTTAAGACATGATAAAACATATTTCAATAAATTTGCAAAACAAAGCAACATTGATCTTACACATGTAAAAAATATCTTTTTTTCAGGATTGATGATAGAATTTTCCATTTGAGCCACTTGTATTTTCTAGCTAGGGGTTTCTAGAATTGTGGAATACTATTTGTCGACATTTTTATCTACCACTCAAACATGAATACATACATTTAAGGTATGAATGGTATTCTTACTTGATACTTGATCCTACAATGAACAGCTATTTTAAGCTATCATGGATGTGTATCAAGTTCCCATATACAATTTAATTTATTTTTGGATATTCACATCAATCATTTCACATCAATAAAATAAAGTTACTCTCTACTGTCTCTAATGAAGCCCCAAACATCAGATCATGATCATAGTTGAAAATTGGTCGAAAGGCTTATCAAATTTCTCTTTATTGGAATGAATTTACATTAAATGAAAATATATTCGTTTTGAATTTATAAACAGCTTAAAGAACTTGGTCTGCAGATGTATCAATTATACTTTACAATGATGCTGTAAATACAATTAAGAAATGTTAACAGGCTTCAAATCACACATATAAATTTATATAAAAAAGGTTAAATGTCTGATCCCGACCACAGTATTATTCACACGGAAGTTGTTTTCCCCAAAGATTTATTGAACATTAATACAATATTATATTAAACGTTAGAACAACAAAAAAAAAACAAAAAAAAACGTTCAACATGCCTATTGCCAAATTAATCAACATTACCATTTTAATATTCATCTATGTCATTTAAATATTTAATAAAGTTATATATATTATTTATAATTTTCTAAATATAAAAATGTTTGTATTTTCAGATCACGCTTCCCCCAAATGTACTGACCGATGACGAAGGTATCGACTATCAGGTTGTTTCCAATGAGACCAGTCAGGGATTGGATATGAACATTTTCAATAACAGCATACTGGTGCTATCTGTTGTCCATACTGGTGTGAGTGCTGCTTCAAGATTGGATACTGTTTAATATAGCCCTCTGAACGTCTAAAATATGTATTTAAATGTATTTTAACAATGATTATTGCAGTATTGCTTAGTTGTATTCATTATTAGTGGATGAGTCTTAACGTTGTGTTAAAACGTGCTGTAAACATAAGCTGATAAAAGACTTTGTACCCAGATTAACGAAATAACAATCGCACAACTTTCCCTCACCTATCAACAAAAAAACACATTATTCCAAAGGATAACTTCATTCATCATTTTTTATTATTTTTTAATAATATTCTTGAGTATTTAGTGCCAATTTTTAAATCTATAAATTTAAGGCGTTACGACAGTTTTTTAAAGCCAAAAGCTTTGAGGGAGTCGTTTTGATGGACCTTAAATCATGTAACGTTAACGTCGTACTTGGTTTTGTAGGATCTGATGATCGAGATATCAGCCGAAAGGAACGTGTGCGTCATCAAAGATGTAAGGAGTGAATTAAGCACTTCTTCATGTTTCATTTGTTTGACGAAACTTAATAATTATGTTTTGCGTTCTTCGTGAAAATACAATTTATTCGCCTTTAAGTAGATTATCGTTATCAGAGAATTAGTATTATTATTAATTGAAATAGGAAAACCTGGTATTGTAGGATAAAAATAATAATATAAAATGTCAACGCATCGGAATAATATTCGGTCTATGATTGTTATATGTGTACTTTGAAATGCTTGTAGCCGAACGCTGAGGGTGACTGCTTTGAGGAGACGCCGAACACAGACACGCTTCCAAACGCCGTGGAGGTGGCGTGCATGGGGAAGACCGTGGTGCGACAGCAGGCAAGAGAGTGCTGCGATGAAGAGTTGACAGCCACCAGAATCAAAAGAGGTTATATGATATTCATGTATTTAAACCAACTACTAAAATAATTTTGTATGATTTGATAAGTAACTGGACTGTTTGTATCATGTTGGTTTTTCGTTAATGATGCGAACGTAAATTTATAATGAGAACACTGTCAATGTTAAAGATATACATTTCTCATATGGCGTTTTGTTCGGAGCACAAGTTGTTTTGAAAAGCTAGAACGCGCAGCGATATGAACAAGCGTAATTACAATGCCAAAAACGCGATATTTGCATTAAAACAAACAGCACCTTTTTAAGACAATGGCTTACGTGCATATTTGTCTATTTATAGGCTCACTTCGACTTTATCAATGGATAAAAGTCCCATGCTGGCCCTGCCGTCGGCCGAAGTGCAAAAAGGGCTGCAAATATTGGAGATGGAGGATGTGCAGGGTTCGGATCTGCATTAGGGTTGATTGGAAATGAATATAACTACTAAAATAAACTTCTTTAGTTTGGCACTAGAACTTCTTCTTAACTTTAATGGTAACTGAAATGTTTCATATTATGCTTGATAAGATGGACTCTGGAACCAATTAATTTAGATGTGCGATTTCAGAGGACATCTTGTCATAACGACGGTGGTTTGAACACAACACCGCTGAAAAATTCTCTTACCTTGTGTTTTAATGCATGTTTCACTCTGTTACGGTAAAATCGCTCGTGTACAGTTTTTTTGTATTTTATACTCAGATTTAATGGTCGAAGGTTTTCACTAATAAAACTTGTATACACCAGTATATTTCACACAAATAAAAATGTATTAGCTTTACATTTTAATGTCTCAAATAAAACCGTTTCTTTCTCATTTGTGTTCTGTGTTTAAATCGTTGGTAAAAACTTGCCGGCTTGAGATAATACAAATTCAACAATAAATCAAGATGCACAAGTGGTATTTATTGGTTTAAAAGTGCACATGCTCAGCACCATACACATAATATCATATATCGTGATCAATATTAACACCATGACACTAACAAAAGTATTCAATAAATAATTTATTATCTCTACCTACCATTTAATAAAACATGTAAAGCATTAAGTTATCCATTCTATGCGATTAAACAGGTTAAACTACATAAACAGTCAATCCCATACCACAATACGCAAGAAAATAAATTTCCAGACTTGCATGTGTCACAAAAATTATTTTGAGGTACACATTTAAAAGTGCATGACAGTTCAAAATACAAAAATAACAAACTAGGAATGTGTCCGAAGGACACGGATGCCCCCGCTTTATTTCAAAGGAAGCAGAAACAAGTATTTGGGTTACACACATAATGTGAATAGTTTATACAGAATGTTTGTACCAGTCAGTTGTAATTGTTGTTACATATGAAGCACATTTCACATATGTGACATTGACCTTAAAGCAAGCACCTTAGTTGATGCATACAATATGTCGTATTGATGTGATGAACATTTTTGCTAGTGCACTATACAAAAATAAAAAGACAACCATATGAGAATCTACTTTCATAATGACCATATAAGGACTATGCACTAACTTCTAGTGTTCACTGTGATTCTGACCTTGAGGCGACCGCCATGGTTGTTTCACGCGGCACGTGTACTTTCACTATAAACATGTAAGGAATATGCAAGAAGATTATGTATCCACTGTTACCTTGACCATGAGGCGAGCGAAATGGCTCTGCAAGCGACCCATTTTCTTGATATGATGATAATGATTGCCAATGTGAATGAGCCGGACACGAAAATGTAACAATCTATATGCGCCTCCGTCGTTATCATGGTGGGAGCATGAAAAGCATTACCGGTAAATTTCTCGTATGTAACATTATTCAGACTTTATGCCAGTATTCATTTTTCTACTCTATATGTTTGTATTATGATGGTGACAATAAACACGCCAAACAAATAAAATCTGATCGGTCTATGAACTAATTTCTTAAAATGAACAAAATGCGCAAGTGATACATATGATCGCTTCTTCTTCACTGACAAGTGTTTTCTCCACCGGCTAATTTACACCACTAAATCAAAACGGCCAAATTTCGTAAAAAAAAAAATCTAAAATTTTTGCTTTTCCAAAAAAAGCAATCCAGATAATTATAGGAATGTAATCTTAATAAGGCATTATATCAAGAATCAATCCTTCAATATATTGGTTTATACATTTTAATATGCTTAGAATCAAGTTCATAATTACATTAAAACAAGAAATAAAACAATTACACTATGTAAATTCACATTTAAGAGAAAGTCCGTTGTATAAAGTACACAAATAAATTAAATTGAAAAAGACTATGTTCACAACACTGAGTACTGAATGCATATCACTGGTACACAACATCATATACAGATTGTAAATAACAATGTTTGCTTACAAAAATCATTAACTGATGTTACAACTGGTAACCCATTCACTTATACATGTATACACTGCATTTATTAAACTTTTATTTCAATATTTAATGAGATATACAATAAAATCATTAGCAATGTCAATCGACCGGTATATAAAACCTACAATGAATAAGTACATATTATTTGGAACATGATTAAATCGCTAATAAACATCAAGAAACATTTCGTCCACTGAAAGCCAGAATGGCATATCAATCATCTTTGCACATATGCTGATAGGTCCTTCTGACTTTCAAGTTATGATTTGTATTCTAATCAGTGTGCGGCCTTTCGTCATAACGCTAGTGTGTCCTTGATGAACTTTCCATATCGTCGCGGAAACAGAGCTCGAAGATGATCCATTTATTTGATAGCTGACCTAATAATAATAATAATTTGTACAGTACTACTCCTTTAAAATAAATCAACATGCATTGTGATTCACAGAATGTTAGGTATTCAGGGCAATCAGAGCTTACATCATACTTGAACAATATAGCAATTGCTTCAAAGTGAACTATTTGGCTAAATCACTTTCTGTTAAGCTACGTCTTTACAATAATTTTTTTTGTAAACATGAAACTTTGCAACACCTTGATACGAGGTTTACAACATTTCCGTTTATAATGTAATTAAAATAATTGTGCAATCCCAAGCTAGGATGCACATAATTACCCACATACACAATTTCAGGACAATAAAACTATACAAGGCAAGTTATTCAGAGGAAACGGTTTTCTCTGTATTCTATTTTTAGAAAAAGTGACATTTATCTTACATAAACTTGTCCCAAATGGAATCCCAAGCTAGGTAAACAACATGTACATGTTAGCAAAATGTCAGCAAAATATCTCCATCCAAACCATTTAAGTAACAGTGACCTTGACCTTAACCAACTCGCCACAAATGAACTCCAATGATAGGTTTGTATATTTATATATGGTGGAAGCGCCACAATTGAATTTTACATAAATGTTTTGCAATATGCATAACATATACATATGAACAAGTATAACACTACAACTTAACAAGAACATGACACGAACACATGCGCAATCATGGAAAAAAATCATCATTTACCTTCAAATACGTAACGGAAGGCATGTGTCGCTGATATGAATGATAAAAAGTAGCATACTCATAGAGTAAAGCATAAATCCAGTTTGAATTAACATTGTATGTAGCAAATATCTAATCTCAATCAATCAACACGATGATTTACATGTTTCTGAGAAACTTAAGATAACATGTTTAAAATTTGTGTAAGAATGTAATTATTACCCTCGACTTCAATCCTGCCCAAATTGAGTAAGGATTCTTTGAAACACACTGTGTTTTGCCTGGGCCTTCGAGTTTGACGTAGTTTCGCCCAACCATGACAGAAACACCGTATTTGCTCGCAATTTTCAATTTTAGTAAACTTAGATATGTCATTATTAGCTGTCATTAGTGCTGCATCATCAAAACAGGAAGTGCTAGTATGAGTCACGCCAAACCCATCATCATCCAAAAGTCTGACGCATGTTACTAAATGTTTTTTAACTGAAATGTCCGTACTCTAATCATGCATAATACTGAACTTATACGATGTCTTTGTCTAAATGAAGAAATCAGACCATCGTTCATGTAGTTTTGAAATAGAGCTGTGTTCATACTAGTTGTGATTGTCAAGTGTATGGTAATTGAGTAAGATCGCACCATGACCTTATACTTGCGATTTATTTTTTTATATGAATATATACATTGTATTCTTAATCAGGAAGGTTTTACTTGTTCTAATATTTTTTATTTAATATTTTACATTCTAGACACATAAACTGCAAAGTTGACATTAGAGATTGTTGAAACAATAGCAAATTTACATATGGTATATCTGCAGCATGGACGTTAGAGGCCTTGTTAGTCCCTTTTGTTATCTAAATAAAACGATATCCTTTTCAACATTTTGTACCCTGGCGTGAACGAGTTATAGTTGTGGATTTTTTAAATGTAGTGCACTCACTTAAAATCAGAACTGTTTATTAGTTGAGTCCAAAGACGACGTTTATATATAAAACTCGCCATAAGTGCATATTAGGGAGATATGGTTTATATGTTTAACGATCATTGATAAATTATTTATCATCCACACTTCACTTGTTACACTTCACGCATTAAAGGGACTTGTTCACAGTTCATCAAAATGACAATTTTCCAACTTTTTGTCAGAAATTCAAAAAATAAATGAACATTGTACATCCGTGACCGAAATAACACTAATGACATAATTACTTTCAAACATGCACACATCTGTAAACAAGTCCCTTTAAATGACTTAAAAGTAAGTAAGACCTTTAATAGATTATTATGATTTACAGGAGGACATTGTTCCATGTAAAGACATTCGTTATAACATTTTGTTTAGACTTCTGTTCAGGGGGGTTTCTTAAGAAATAACTCTTATGTTTTAAGATCGGAGACTATAGTGGAAACTTGTGCATAAGTGGGTTACGCTCAAATTAAAAGTAGGCAAAATATTAAATAAAAAACAGTGAAGTTTGTTAAGTGTTGAGTTATTTTTTACATATTACATGACGCCGGGTCATACTTATTGATCGTTTAAATTTATTCTGCGTTGAATTCCTTTTTAAAATGACGTATGGTTAGAGGAGGGGGGTCCAACGTGTAGAATACTGGTTTTATTTTTTTTTAAATACATGTATATTATATTTCAATAAGTATAGTTTGACCATAAGGTGTTTACAATTTACCATTATTTATATGGATAACTGTTAAGTGATTACTCCCTCCAAACATGGAGCTTTTATTGACTGTAAACATGTATGAGGATAACTGTTGATGGTATATCCAAATATACACATCAGAGTTATGCAACAGACCTGCATCTGCAGCTTTATGTTCGCAAATCATGACAGCATGCTCTGAATAAATACTTTTAACGAATATTATTTATTGCCTTCGATAATATCTATCGACCTTAAATATTGAAATCTTATTAATTAAATCAGTGAGTTTATAACAATTTATTGAATGTACATAAAGGAACATTAAACAAGTTAAAAGTCGTTCCCGCTACAAATATTAAAGCTCATTCAGGCTTCACTGCTTGTGCAGTATACACCAACTAGAGGCAAATGTAAATATTGTAGAGCACCTAATTATAATTATTTTGTCTGAAGCTCTTTATTTGTCAAAATGCGTCCTATGTTATCGGACTTTGATAATGTTAAATTAATTAAATGATATTTGGAACTATAATATGTACGCAAATTGCGTGTCCCTCCAGATATTGTATAAATATATGTTTATAGCTAACCATACATTTATCAGCCTTGAACTAAATTTACAACGCGTAGTATGTGCCATTTTTATATCGAACACGTAACATTTAAAAAATGAAATATTTACAAAAAAAGAAATGTTGACACAGTGTTTGGTCATGTCAAGCTTAAAAACAAAAATTGTTTTGTTTTAACTCTTCCAAATCAATATCTATAACGAACGGAGTTCATTGAAGCCGAAAAAAAAACAGAATTGCAGTTGAAAACGTTGTTCCATTATCACATTTGGAAAATCGTTTAAAATAACTCTTGTACAGAAAGAGGCATTGGCAACAAGCTTGTTAATCCGAAATCTGCGTTCGGAGATATATGGAAGAAATTGACATTTTAAAATAAAACTATCCAGCAACACAGCAACACAGCAACACAACGAGCTGTTACGGAATGTATTATCGTTCGCACTTATCTATAGTGTCCATATTATGGATGGCCTCCCTCTGTCAACTGCGTTTTGAAACGTACGATCGGGTACAAGAACATATCGTCCACATATTGCTGTATTGATTAACATATACAACTGTATGTTTGCTTACTCATTTTTGAAATTATACCCCTAGAAATTGTTTAATTGTTTAATTATTGTAATCTGTATATTGTTTCTGTTTTCTTTAAAATTACAACAGCGTGTGTATTCTCGCATATTAAAAAAAATATATTCCTTATCTTCCGATCCCCAAAAATGGTAGTTTTATGTTAATATCATTTGTATCGACTGTTTATTACGGATTACCGTTAGGCCATCGTGGTTTCACATTAAAATCCAGAGGGCGACAATGCGAGAGTGCGATAATACGATGACGAGAGCGCGAGAATACGATGACGAGAGTGCAAGAATACGATGACGAGAGTGCGATAATACGATGACGACAATGCGAGAGTGCGAGAATACGATGACGAGAGTGCGAGAATACGATGATGAGAGTGCGAGAATACGATGACGAGAGTGCGAGAATACGATGACGACAGTGCGACAATGCGAGAGTGCGAGAATACGATGACAAGAGTGTGAGAATACGATGACAAAAGTGCGAGAATACGATGACGAGAGTGCGATAATTCGATAACGACAGTGCGACAATGCGAGAGTGCAAGAATAAGATGACGAGAGTGCGAGAATACGATGACGAGAGTGCGACGATACGATGACGAGAGTGCGACAATACGATGGCGACAGTACGATATGACTATTGGATTGTCGCCATCGTACTATCGCATTGTCGCCATCGTACTATCGCGTTGTCGCACTGTCGTCATCGTATTCTCGCACTCTCGCATTNCTCAAATTAAAGTGATATTTAGCCCAGAAAATGCTCACCAACCAGTAGATATTTATTGTCAGTAGTTCTCTCTTCAATACTTTTATGACTCCTGTGCAAATGATAGGCCTAGAAACTTCAATTAACATTAATAATGACATGTATGTAAATATACTATAAATTAAACTATTCATTTGGAAATCTGTGAATTGTGTACAATCTGAGCAATCAGCATTCTGTAACCTGGTGTTGAACAATTTCTGAAATATCTTTGCTTTGCTTCTGTCGTATCATTTCTATTTTATTCTTAATTAATTTTTGTAATGGTAAAGTTGCCCACACATCCGTTTCTTATGTCTTGTTTGCTAATAAAAAACTCAAATAGGCTCTGACGATACTAGCAAAAGTTCCACTAAACAAGAAATTGGAAGTCCAGGATCTCGTGCATTCCAACGAAGACGGTTACCAGGTATTGCAGGAATTGTAGGAACAAAATGTACACTGCACATACACATGTAGTCTGGTGGTGGAAGTAGTCACTTGTGGTCTTAATACGTTTTGCTTTTGCTGCATAGGTTAATTTGAAGATATATTTGCAATGGGTTTAACTGGCACTGTGCAACTTAAGATTGTTGGCTACACTAACTTTGTGTATGTATTTTATAACTTGCTAACTATAGTTACTAACTGAAACTTAACGCTTATAGATGAGTTTCACTTTCCCACTTTAAGCTATTATCACAAAGCAATATATTATCGTTTAATCGAAATCAAGGCTCTAGATGTGCAGTTCTATAGTGGTCACTTCTGTCTGCAAATATTAAGTGTCATTTAACAGTTATTATCTATTGATAATTACTTAAGTTCTGGAAAAATAACATTAATACATAAGAAAGTTCATAAGAAAGTGTCATTATATGAGTAAAGTAAACTGTTGCTAATGAGAAACCAATCAATTGAGGCTAGGTTTGTTGATACTGGAATAAATGTATTGGAAAGTTGGTACTGGTTTTACAGGTGTTTTTCCTCCGTTTGGGGAAATTAAGAATGTTTGTGTCATGAAACTCTCCATAATGCCTAAATGGGAAAAAAATAATCATGAAAACAACTTAATTGGGAAACAATAACTATGTATTCATTTGTATTATTCATAAAAAAAAAGGAATTGACTGGCTAAAGAGTCCCAATTAACATGTATCTATCCTTTGAACAACTTGTGTATGTACTCTGAGTAGCAAGAGAGCTTAATAATAATGTCTTTAAAAGATATAATGTTAACACTGTCTGCGTGCATAGCCACACTATGATTTGGATTTATTTTATTTGAATATTTAGAAATATATATGTAACATTAATCTTTCTATGAATTTAAATACAATTATGTAATTTTAATTATTCATGTATCATTTATCACTTTAAAAAATACAACTCACAGAAGTCCAGTGTACACATGCAAGTGAATAATAAATATATTTAATTTAGATCTATGTCAATAAATGGAAATTAATAAACACAATAGAAACATGTTTACAAGAAAAATGTAAAAATGAAGTATCTTATTTTATGCCCCCGGTAGGGTGGCATATAGCAGTTGAACTGTCAGTCGTCCGTCCGTCAGTCTGTGTGTCCGTCCGAAAACTTTAACGTTGGCCATAACTTTTGCAATATTGAAGATAGCAACTTGATATTTGGCATGCATGTGCATCTCATGAATCTGCACATTTTGAGTGGTGAAAGGTCAAGGTCATCCTTCAAGGTCAAAGGTACCAAAACTTTAAGGTCAAAATATGGAACTTTAAGGTCAAAATATGGAACTTTAAGTCAAAATATGGAAATTTTATTTCAAAGCAATGCAGTAGGGGGCATTGTGTTTCTGACAAACATCTCTTGTTATTCTTTTATTTTTATTTTTTTTATTTTTTTATAACATGTTTTTCCTTAACCAAGCAAAATCTACTTTTCTTTTAATCATAAATTCAAATTAAATTAACCATTAAAATACACAGTCATCGTTTATGATACCTGTTACACTTTAGGGAAGTTTAAGCGTGAAGTCATTAATTAACCCACATCTAAAATCTGCAAGCCACAGTAACACATAGCAAGGGTGTCAGTTAGACTTTTGATGGGAATGTCCAGTTTGGAGCCAATATTAAGTGGTAGCAAGATTATCACAGACATCAATATATAAAACTGTACCTGAAGAATGCAAGCACTGCCTTAGCGTTTTGTTGAATCAGATTTTTTTGTTGAATGGGTCAAAAATACAAATTTGAAGAAAGTAATATTTTAAACTTCAAAGATTCTTTGAAATTTTCAAAGTTTTGCAATCGCACAATGCTTTACATTATGAGACATTTAATTGTTAGGAAATCACATTTTAGTTTCTCCATAAAAAATCTCCATCCAGCTTCCTTTCAGACCACTGATAATAATTGTCATGGCATGGTATTTTTGTTTGTTCATAGAATTTAAGATGTCATTTTTGTTTCAGACAATGTTCGAAACAGGCTGCAACTGAATTTCAACTCCTCCAATTCAGGAAGTAATAATGGAACATCACCAAGTCTCAAGGATCTGGGGATCAGAACAACCATGTAAGACTTGATGTTGGTTCAAGTTAAATGATGGGTGTTTTTCAGGCTACTAGAATTTAATAATTTATATAAGTGGCTTAATTTACATAAGTGGGCTATTGGATTTGTTTCTCTGTTTCGCTGAAATCATAATGATTCGGGCTAGTGGTTTAAATAGATTACAGTGAAAAGTTTACATCATATGTCTGCTTATTAAAGTTTCCATGATTTATGAACGAAAGAAATTCATGTATCGAGTCAGAACTCGAAATCAGCTTTTAAATTTTATGTTCATGTTTTAGTGAAATGGAATTGTTGTTAGTAAGTATGACATTCACTTTTAAGACTCATGTTATTGTTAATGATTTCTTGATCAGTCATAGTGGCTGTTTTTGTACCAATTCAGGAATCCTCAGAAGTACATCTTATGATTTTAAGCTTATCCCTCGATAAGTTGGTTTATCGTGTGTGTAAATGAGTGCATTATTTTGGAAGTTGGATATTTATTATCTCTTTATTAAACCCCAGGGAGGTGGTATATTTATAATTAAAGTCGGTCTGTTATCCAGTCAGTTTGTCAGTTGGTCGTTCTGTCCAAATAAAATGTTATAAGTTTGTGGAGCTAACAACCTCCACATTTGTCAAGCAATTAAAATGAACATTCAAATATGTCATGATTCATAACCATGAAGTAAAGATTAACAATACAGTTTTTCATCCCCAGTGATCCTTAATTGTAGATTTACTTGCCCTTGTAAATAGCTGAAAAATGGGTAGAAACCTTTGACCTGGCTCAAGTTAAAAGAAAATTTCATGCTGGTAGAAGGCATTCAGAGAACTCGTGAGACTCAGAGTCACCATAAAGTTAATTGTGTAAACTAGTTTGATGTAAGAAGTGACAATATATGGTTAAGAATGTAAATCTGCACATATAATAATCAGAATAAAAAAGTTTCTTATATATGTTAATTATATTTATAATATTGGTAATTAAGTTGTGTCTTTTTTCAGTGAGCGATTACGATCCCAGGGTGGTTTGGAATCTGCAGGAAAACTCAAAGTGAATAATACGGTAAATATAACTTGTATAAAACAGCAATCTTTGGGGTAACTTATTACGTTCATAGTATAGAGGATAACCCAACCCATAACAACACAGATGGTGGGTAGGTAGGTTGGTGATTTTTGTTAATGAAAGTGTTTGTTTTTTTAAACTTAAGTCTTCTGAATTATACTAATAATTATGAATCAATTTCAAAATAAAGGCAATTAATCTTGATGAAAAGCGCTTATATTGTTCATGTGACATACGACCAATGTATGATAATTCTGCTAAATTCACACACACTCTTGCTTTGTGTACAGCTTCACATCTTTGTTTCGCTCCTAATATGCAATATTCTAATGGATACAGTTTGCATATAGTTGCACCATGTGCTTAGCTTAAACTTGGTGCGCATATGCAAAACTTGCACAAGGAAAAGTTTGAACCGTTGTTGTTACTAGATGTAATAAGCAAATTCTATAATTAACGGGTATTAATAAAGTTCTTAAAAATTACCATTGAGTCAGTAATATGTTTAACACCTTTTACCATTTACAACTTTCACCCATGAATGTATGAATAGCAGTATTTGTTTGTTATTTTGTGTGTTTTTATTAATTATGTACATAATATAGTATGGAATGTGTTTGCAGGAGTACAACTTTACTGCAGAAGATATGAGAGACCTTGGTGAGATAGGTAGAGGAAATTATGGAACTGTTAACAAAATGCTCCACGAAAAGAGCAACACCATCATGTCTGTGAAGGTACTGTTAATAAGAAAATGCTGATAATTTCAATTCATCATGGCTGTCGTATGTTGATGCACATTTTCATGTTCAAAACACTAGAAAGCTCAAAGAAAAGGTTCAGAAAATTGAAATTGCATTGCTGTTTAACACTTGTTCTCATTGGCCAATTATTTAGGAAACTTTGAAGAAAAGTTTTCTGGTGTATACTTAATATATATTGTCCCGTTACAGCGAAAATGGCCAAACTCAGTTTTTGCGGAAAACGGATTATGATATTTTCTGATTGTCGTACAGAGCCCGCGATCACTGCGAAAATTTCCAAGCTCCCCGCGTATTGGATGATATAGTTATGCTCATGTGATATTTTGAAGAACAATCATTGGTTTGATAAAATTGAGTTCGAAAATTTCGAAACTTCAGTGTAAACCATTAGAGGAAGGAAGAATGTTGGAATTTTACGATTTTTTTGGTATTAGTCAATATAACATATTTACACATGTAAAACTACCTTTAACGTATTTTTACAAAGTTTTACCTTCATCAAGACTTTTTTTAGAAAAATTGTTTTTTCTTTTTTCTTCTTCCTGAAAATTTAAATAAATTGAGTTTGGTAACTTTCGCGGGTTGGGGACATTATTCAATACCAATATTAGCTTCAGAAAGAAGAAAACAATTTAACTTTAAGTATTGGTTATTGTGGTAATAAACAATTGTTTGCAGTGTTTTTTTTCCTTCTTTAACTTGTACCGGGGAACGGTACCTTTCCCAAAGCCTACCGGAGGCTTCCCAATGTTAGCACTGGACTGTATTGTTTACACTGAAGTACGTCAATAAAATTAATCCAAATTAAACGTATGTTAACAAAGCCTCTGTCTATAATTTGTTTTTGAATAACACACACTTATTGAAAACATGTTGCATGTAGTAGTAGAAAAATGAATATTTACTCTTCTTACATTTCTGTCCTAGCGTATCCGCTCTGTTGTGGATGAGAGAGAACAAAGACAGATGTTGATGGAACTTGATGCCGTAATGAGAAGCAACGAGTGCCCCTATATAGTGCAATTCTACGGCGCACTTTTCAAGGAGGTATCCTTTGCTAATTGTGTATGTGATTCTCACATTTACAGAAATGCATACAGGGCTCACACTGGCTGTAATCTTTCTTGAGCCATTTTTTTTTTAATTAGAGGACATTGCATGTTAGGTTGCTGTGTGCATTTCATTATCAGGACAGTCTTCTTCGTTACATGCTTTTTCGATGCCTGGGACAAGGAGTTTTAATTTTGGGTTACTAACCAACTGGGCAAGTGCTTAATATGAACGATACAAGTAAATTGAGAACAAACTCATAATTTTCATGCTGTTTCAGTCCAAAACAAAATCACAAGAATGATCAATGTTGAGTAAATAATGTTTTAACCAAAACAACTGATACTGTAGTCAAATTATACTCTAGTCAATTAGTGTCACTTCTGGTTTACAATCTTGTTGGCTAATTATATTATTATGTTCAGTTTGTTAACTAGTATGAGTGCACACAATTATCTACGAATGAACGAATCACAATCAATTTTTACGAACCTGTTCACTTATTGCAAAACGGATAAAATAAAAATGGCGCATATCGTGATTGTCTGCTAATGTTTATTGTTTGCTTTCATAGGTTTACCAATTGGCATGTGAAAAATTGGTATGAATAAGCAGTCGATGCTTTTGTCTGTATAAATTCATGTCAATTATTTTATTTGGCCATGTTAAATTTAGATTATGTAAGAACTTTGATTATTTGAAACTTTGATTAATATTTTTAGATGTCCTCTAAAAATCATCAGGTAATGGGTATGTTGACCACAATGTACAGAATTAAAGGAAAAACCTTAATACAAACCGTTGTTTTATTTATACTGCGATTTACTTTTAAGAAAGTGAGGATCGAGTCATATCAATATTGTATAAATTCCTGGCAAGTTAAACAGGTTTTGGGCAAGTTGCTTTTATAAGCTGGACCAAACTGGCAAGTACTTGAAAAAAAAGACTGTCATAATGTTTTTATACAAATAGTTAAGTAAATGAATTATTATACTTTAAATGAATAGATAAATAAAAAATCATTTAAAAGTTACGGAATGTTATACTCTAATGCAAAAGGAAAAAAAGGGCAATATAAAAGCTGAATATAATATTTACCTTACGATATATAAACTTCCAAATCGGATAAATCTGATTAATAATATTAATATTTAACTTGAAGTTTAAATTCCATGAAATAGTACATTTTTAAGACTGGCCGAAAGTGAACAATACCCAATAACCAATCAGTTGACATAATTCAGTCAATTTGTTGCCATATGGCTAAAAGTAAAAGATTATGTCTGTTTTTTGGCATTAGCCAAATTAGCCAATTTGAAATTTTCTTCAGCCAGTTTTTCGATATTTTACGCAAATGGCTCAATTTGCAAACACCAGTGTGAGCCCTGTGCATTTTGTCTTTTACCAGTCATTTATTCTGCTTTAAGAAAAGGATTTTATTAACATTTTAATCATAAGCTCAAAACCAGAGAATCATCAGATACATTTATATAAGGATTATAAACCTTTTTAATGTTGTTCACATTTGCAGACACCTGAAAAATGGGTTATGGTCAGAGTTCACAGCGCAAAGATTTGTACACATTTAAACGGCCTCTGCAAATGTTTACTACCAATGACAGTGCATTGTCGATAATGTGACATAAAAACATGTATCCAAACAAATTAAACCAAACAAATCGGTTATTAACTTTTAAATCCTAAGTTAAAGAAAGTCCTAAGTTAAAGAATAGTGAAACGCAAGAATACACCGCTGAACATGACAGAATACACCGCTGAACATGACAGAATTTATTTACTTTTATACTATAGTCTGGTATTATTGGTGTGTGATTTTACTGAAACTTTAAGTAAGTCTCTTCTTAACAAAAATCCCGTTGAGGCGGAAAGTGTCATCCCTGATTAGCCCGTGCGGACTGCACAGGCTAATCTGTGACAACACTTTACGCACATGCATTAAGCCCCTTTGTCTCAGGGCGTGGCTTATTTTATACTTAATATTGTGTTGTCTTGCAGGGAGATTGCTGGATCTGCATGGAGCTGATGGATATTTCTTTAGATAAATTTTATAAATTTACTTATGGACATTTATCTTCACCAATACCAGAAGAAATATTAGGAAAAATAACTGTAGCTGTAAGTAGTTTTGTACTGTTAGATATATATTGTGTAATAATTGCTGATAGGCTGGTCTAGAATCAGCATCCTACATGATGCTGCTGAATGATTGTGTAGCTTAACCCTTTGCATGCTGGGAAATTTGTTGTCTGCTTAAATGTCGTCTGCTGAATTTCTAAAATTAGCATTTTCTTGGATTTTTGCCAAAGAATACTATCAGAATAGCAAACAGTTTGGATCCTGATGAGACGCCACGTTCTGTGGCGTCTCATCTGGATCCAAACTGTTTGCAAAGGCCTTCAAAATTCGGTTCCCGCAGTGAAAGAGTTAAATAATGTGCTGCTTGATAATAGTGGGATACTCCAATCCACACACCAATGGAAACATCCAACTATTTTGATAGAAAATATTAAATAATTTTGTATTTGGTTCTGCACATTCTAATCAGGGAAAGCACTTTCTGCGGCTTCCGCCTAAACTGGATTTTAGTCTAGAAGAGTCTTCCTTCAAACTGAAAATACAATAAAAACAGAAAGTGTCGTCCCTGATAAGCCCGTATGCACATGCATTTAAGCCCCTTTTCAGAGAGCGAAGCTCATAAGCCTTATTTGTTTCGGTATTAATGTGTTATATTGCACCTCTTGAATGTGAACCATTATCTTTTTTATTTTCAGACTGTTAAGGCATTAAATTATTTAAAAGAAAAATTAAAGATTATACACAGAGGTGAGTTCCTTATAAATTGTTTTATGGTTGTAATTCGATACCGTTAATTAGATGTTAAAACTTATCTTATTGTAATAATCATATTTTGAGGAGGATTCTTTGTCTAGTCTTTATAAATTATCGACTTTTTTAACACCATAATATGTCTAAAATACTTGTAAAATGGTAAAAAAATCCTTACAAAAAAATCTGATTTATTTATAATCTGTATCAACTAAGTAAATCTAACATTTAAGTTAAATAATAGTAAGAATGGTTATATTGAGGAAAAACAATAACGAAAAAATAGAAGTTGCATAAGTTTGTACTGAATGGTGTGCTGTTTGTATTCCCCATGCAGATGTGAAGCCCTCCAATATATTGTTGGATCGCAAGGGCAACATAAAGCTCTGTGATTTTGGCATCAGTGGTCAGCTGGTGGATTCCATTGCCAAAAGTCGGGACGCCGGTTGCAGACCCTACATGGCAGTAAGTGCTGCACATTTCATAATGCAACATTCTTTATTTATACTATCGATATAACATAACAGTTTCAAGGGTTTCCATTGACCCGAAAATAGGGAATAGTTTGCCCCCCAACTATAAAAAAATCACTGTGCTGAAACTCCATGAATTTGAATAAAAAATCGTGGAATTAGACTCAAAGTGCTTAATATTTAACAAGTGAAACTTACATTTATAGATAATTTGACAGTACAATATTAACTGAATCAAACATGTATAAAATAAGAAGTTACAAAAGTCAAAATGGTATGGTAAGTGGAGAAATGCAGAAAGTTACTGTGACTGTAGTATGATAATTGTTTTGTACGATTCAAGTATGTATTGAACATTTGTTTGTTCAGTTTTCATATCAATAAATCATGCATTATAACCATATTCAGAACAGTTTGGTAGCCATGTAAGGTTTTGATTTATTATTTTAGATAATATAGTGTATTCATGATATTTCAAAATAATGTGTTTTGATTGTAGCCCGAACGTATAGACCCCCATCACTCAAGTCGAGGCTATGATGTTAGATCTGATATCTGGAGTTTAGGAATCACTCTGGTAAGGCTTGACTGTGTACAGATCTGATATCTGGAGTTTAGGAATCACTCTGGTAAGGCTTGACTGTGTACTTGCTACTGGTCGAGGCTATGATGTTAGATCTGATATCTGGAGTTTAGGAATCACTCTGGTAAGGCTTGACTGTGTACTGGATACTGGCTTTTGTATTGTGCCCTGGGTATATTTTCCTGTATGACCAATTACTTGAACTAGTATTTACGGCATAATAATGTAATTATCAGACCTTTATGCAATGTGATTACTGGTATAAACGACTGGAGTCCTAAAATAATGCCAGTACAGCAATATTTTGTGAAACGGTTCTTGGTAACAAAGAGGAGTCTTAAAGTCTATCAGATTGCTGCATCTTGTTTTTAAATCAAGCCATGCTCTGGGGAAATGGGGCTTAATGCATGTGTGCAAAGTATTGTCTCAGACTGCACAGGCTAATCTGGGTGACACTTTACGCCTAAACTGGATTTTCATTTAGAAGACACCTTCTTTAAATGAAAAAGTCCATAAAAGCAGAAGGTGTCTTCCCTGATAAGACTGTGCCAACTGCACAGGCTTATCTGCGATGGTTTTTTAACCCTTTGAGCGCTGGAACCGGATTTTGAAGGCCTTTGCAAACAGTTTGGATCTAGATGAGACGCCACAGAACGTGGCGTCTCATCAGGATCCAAACTGTTTGCTTTTCTGATAGTATTCTTTGAAAAAAAATCAAAGAAAAAGCTAATTTTAGAAATTCAGCAGACAACTTTTAAGCAGACGACAAATTTCCCAGCATGCAAAGGGTTAAGCACATGCATTAAGCTTGGTTTTCCTATAGTGCCGCTTAATGCAATGTGTATTACCTATTTTGCACAGTTCAAGTAGGTGTTTCCTTTTATTTAAACATACACATTTCTTTGAGTGATAATAACACCAATAAGGCAGAATATGCTTTACAATTTCTAAACATTTAACATGCTTCAGATGGAATTAGCTACAGGCCATTTTCCATACCCCAAGTGGAACAGTGTGTTTGATCAACTTACGCAAGTTGTGCAGGGACCGGCCCCTAAGCTCAACCCTTCGGAAGGACGATTCTCTCAAGATTTCACAAACTTCCTCAACACATGGTACAACAGGGTTTTATTTAGTGAAGACTAAATGAATACTTCTTTTTAATAACATCATTATGAAATAATTTTTGTTGACCTACAAAATCTAGTTTATTATTTTATGTATGAATTTTATTGTTTTTAGAAGAAAAAAAAACATTTTAAAGATGAGGGATGGTAATGGTGTTTTTGTGCAAACCATTTCAGTTAATTATGACTGCCATTCAGAATGTTTTTAATGTTTAAATGATTATATGTATACGTCTCACGCTTGATTGTTAATAAAATCAGTAAATAGTACAGATTTTTATGGGTTTGTTAATTATTCCATTTCAGTCTAACAAAAGATGAGAAACAAAGGCCAAAGTATAACAAATTGCTGGTAAGTGTATCCAGGTAGTAGATTGCAAACTTGGAGAGTCACTTTGCCATTTTTGGCACCAATTATTTGTATTCTTAGCTCACCTCAGCACGTAGTGCACATTGGTAACGTTTAGGATACTGTGATGACCATCGTCAATTAGTGTTTGCATGAGTGGGTTCTCATTAATCGCTGGACAGATTTTTACGAAACTTCCTCTTGAATCCTTGGGTGACCCTCTTATAAAGTTGTTCATTTGTTCCGGTTCAGGGGGCCCAAATAGGGGTTTTAAAATGGAATTTTCAAAATACTGCTCTTAAACAGCATCCACAGAGATTTTATACAAAATACTTCTTAAACGGCAAGACCCAGAGATTTTATACAAAGTACTTCTCTTAAACAGCAAGACCCAGAGATTTTATACAAAATACTTCTCTTTAACAGCAAGACCCAGAGATTTTATACAAAATACTTCTCTTAAACAGCAAAACCCAGAGATTTAATACTTGATATGTAGCATTGCATTGTGGCCCTCCACAATGTTTGTTCAAATTATGACCCCACTCGGGCAGTTGCCAGTTTTACATAGTCTTATATAGGGAATATCTTTAAAAATCTTCTTGTCTGATCCTGTAAAGCCAAAGGCATTCATAGGTTGGTGCATATGAAGCATAATATAGAGGTCCTCTACAACATTCGTCTAAATTATGCAAATTGGGTCAAAACTGACCCCGCTCCGGAGTTCACCAGATATAGATTTTCATAATATACAGGAAATATCATTTAAAATCTCCTTGTCTGAAGCCTTAAAGCCCGAGGTTTCATATTAAGATGCATTATCACAAGTCCTCTACGAAGTTTGTTCAAATTATACCCCTCAGGTACAAACTGGCCCCGCCCTGGGGGTCACCAGTTTTACATGCACTTATATATGGAAAACCTTGAAAATCTTCTTGTCTGAAACCGCATACCCAAAGGATTTTATATTTGGTATGTAGCATCATCTAGTAGTAATCTATAAAATTAATTCAAATTACCTCTTTTTCCCTCGGGTCAAAAATATCCCTGCCCCTGGAGTTCCGTATATGGCTTTAATGTAACCTGTGAACACTCTAGAAGTCATATTTTTTTCGCAATCATCATGAAACTTTCTCAAAACATTTGATTATTATTCACAACTTGATCAAAGCAGAGTGAACTTGTTACATGGTTTAAAATGGTTAAACAATAATTTAAAGTTCCTATTTTAACCTAGATGCAAGAGGAAAATCAACATTTTCAGTTATGGATAAAGCTTGGTAGTAATGCATTTACTTGGTGTTAATTTTCAGGAGCACCCTTTCATCAAACATTATGAGGAAATTGAGGTGGATACAGCAACCTACTTCAATAGTGTGCTAGACCAGGTGAAAGACTCCTCCCAATTAGAACAATCCCAGTCGTCATAACAATGTCTCTCTTTTAGCTACCAACACCCTGGAAACCATGCAGTTGTGGAATAGGCAGAGGACGAACACAGATCTGGCCTGTAAGGTCTTGAATGGAACTGACTGGGAATAAGAGATTATTTAGTGCTTGAACCTGTAAACAGTTTAAAGAAAATCACTATTGACAGGATTTTTAATAAAGGTAGATTTGTTGTAGAATGACATGATTTATTAAATGTGGCGTGTTCCGAGAAAACTTGGCAAAATGCTTGTGCGTAAAGTGTCATCCCAGATTAGCCTGTGCAGTCCGCACAGGCTAATCCGGGACGACACTTTCCGCCTAAACTAGATTTTCGCTAAGATGAGACATCATTTAAACCAAAAATTTCATAAAAGCGGAAATTGTCATCCCTGATTAGCCTGTGCGGACTGCACAGGCTAATCTGAGATGACAATTTACGCACAAGCATTTTGCCCAGTTTTCTCAGAACACGCCACAAATGACGTATCTTCTTTTTGCTATAGCCGCTCTGTTTCATATTTCTGCCTTTTAATTGATTATCATATAAGGGTGATAATTAAAAGTTCAAATATGCAATTATAAGGTCTCTAAAGACTGATTAGCCAATAGTAATAAACATTGTATATGGCAACAGTGATTTTATAGATTTTAAGGTTTTCAGTTTTAAAAAGGCAAAATGTTTTACTAATGTCTACATTTTTGAAATTTTGCATTCATATTCTGTCATTGTTCATTTTACCTATACTGGTAAGTCATAAGTGCTAAATATTGTAATGGATTGTTAACTCGCAGATCTTTGTTGTTTCATGCCAGTTTCGATGTGATGTTATATAGCTTGGTTGTCAAAGTTGGAAGTGTTGTTTATGCAAGTAAACAAGTTCACTGAAGTGGTTGTGGGAAACATAATAATTATAGTTGGACAAACTTGATTGGTATTGTGTAGATTTGTAATGAGATCAGCAGGTTTTATTTATTTCTTGTGTTACCATGATGTGTTACATGGTAAAGTTGCTTTTCTGTATCACACATGTAGCCTGTGATATTTTGTTTTTTGTATGTGCAAAATTTAAAGTGCATGCACACATGCACATTTGTAAGTTTGGTATTCCACAATGGAATGAGGAAATGGAATCAAATTGAAACGTATTACCTGATGCAATCGTTCATCACTTCATTGAGAGACTGCAATGAAACCAGTTTTAAATACCATTGGTTTGTACCCAGTGGGTGCATTTGCAGTGACATTGGTTTGTAGCCAGTGGGTATGTTTGCAGTGACATTGGTGTGTACCCAGTGGGTATGTTTGCAGTGTCATTGGTTTGTACCCAGTGGGTATGTTTGCAGTGTCATTGGTTTGTACCCAGTGGGTATGTTTGCAGTGTCATTGGTTTGTACCCAGTGGGTATATGTGCAGTGTCATTGGTTTGTACCCAGTGGGTATATGTGCAGTGTCATTGTGTGTACCCATTGGGTATATTTGCAGTTTCAAATTAAGAGATGTAGTGCAATTTCAAACTTTATTTTTAGAATGTAGTTTAACATAAGCCGAAAGTTCTATTACCTTTCTTAACCATTAATCAAATACTAATACATCAGTTCTAGTTAATTTTAACCAAGTATTTCATTGTTGAATATGAAACTTGTTAACTTCCTGACTTGCATTTTAGCACTGATTTTAATTTGCATGAATCAGGGACGTTCCGGTAGCCTTACTTCAAATCACTCCTCACACTTGTGACATCAGGGTGTTTCTCAGCCATCTAGATTATGAAACATGTCTGAAGTTTTTTCCTCAACAATGGCAGTACTAGTATTTGTATATACAAGCGGGCATCTTCTCATTGAAATTTTGGTTTATGGCAAGTGTTTTTGTTGCCTGTTCTTTTTATGCCCCCGGTAGGGTGGCATAAAGCAGTTGAACTGTCCGTCAGTCTGTCCGTCCGTCCGAAAACTTTAACATTGGTCATAACTTTTGCAATATTGAAGATAGCAACTTGAAATTTGGCATGCATGTGTATCTCATGGAGCTGCACATTTTGAGTGGTGAAAGGTCAAGGTCATCCTTCAAGGTAAAAAAAAATAAAACTAAAAACGGCGCAGTAGGGGGCATTGTGTTTCTGACAAACACATCTCGTGTTGTTACTTGAACAAAAAATAGTGTTAACATATTCTGGTAGAAAAAATAATCTAAAGATGTTCTGCTTGGTAAGGCAATGTTGATTAAAAAATAAGTCTTCATTATGGTTCCCAATTGACAGTCCTCAAATTATGATTCACAAAAAATAACCCTTTGAAAAGTAACCATGTTGACAAGTATGTCAACACAATAAAAAAAAACGCTGCAATCATTTTGATGAGACATGGCTATGGTGCAATGTTTACTGTTCAGTACTTTTATTATCTGTCAAACATTCAAGTAAGATTTTGCAGCCTTCTGTATTGGACAATCAACTAGCGTGCTTGTGACGTATTGACTGTCGTCTTTTTGCAAAGCTTCCACTATGCTCAACAGTATGTTGGTCCTCCGGTCACAAGTGTGGGACGTTCCATGGACCATTCCAGTGTTAACTGCTATGCTAGATGTTGTACCGTAATACATGTTCACTGTTTTGTCTGTACACGTGAATCTGTTGACTTATAGCAACACATGTATATGTGTTTAATTTCTGCATTGAGCGCTTTTTTTATGCTATTTTTGTTAGCATCTTTCTCTACAAAACTATTTTGCATAATCTTAGATAATGAATTTAAAACTAGTACAATCATTTTTGTAATAAATAAAATTATTAAACTATTAACTGGTATATATTTTAAGATGATTTTGCGAGTAATTTTATCGTTGTTACACCGTTTTATTAGAAAAAAGGAAAATTGTGATGTCCACCAGTTTTGTATAACACCATGTTTTACTCCTTTTTTCACTAGTATTTAATTACTTGTAATTTGAAAAATGAATAAATTCTACTAGACTTAATTTCTAAGTTACAACAGTGATGTTTTCTTATATTTCATATTTATCCGTAAATTAATATTCTACTGTTGAATTCATTAAATTGTAAATGTCATGAAACAACATGACATATTGCATACCACGGTACATATCTCATAATCTGTGAACTGCGCAATGGGAAAATGGGTCTTATGCCATATGCGGCCAGGGTAGCTCCATACTAGCCTGCACATTCTTTCAGTCTGGTCTGGCGCCTCCCTGTCCACTAATGAGACCACAAAACCTTGCGCAACTACATGTTTAACCCTTTGCATGCTGGGAAATTTGTCGTCTGCTAAAATGTCGTCTGCTGAATTTCTAAAATCATCATTTTCTTCACTTTTTTTCAAAGTATACTATCAGAATAGCAAACAGTTTGGATCCTGATGAGACGCCACGTTCTGTGCATCTCATCTGGATCCAAACTGTTTGCAAAGGCCTTCAAAATCCGGTTCCAGCGCTCAAAGGGTTAGACTTCATGATGCTGTTCTCTGTGTTCTGAATGGTATTATTGCTTCATGTTCCAAGTGTGTTGCACTGAATTATGGTCAAATAAATAGTGGTGTGGTAATCGTAGAACCCTGGAGGAAACATTGCTTTCTTCTGTGTGTAGTATGCTGATCATGTTTGATAATTGTTGATGTTTTAATGAGTGACTGTTGAATATTTTTGTAGTCCTGACTGTTAGTCGAAAGATCACGTTTTATTTCCAACGACTTTGTATGACGCCATGATGTGCATATGATTCATTGTGCAAATGCTTCACAAGTTGTAAATGCCTTTATAAAATGAAATCAATAAAATAAAGACAAATACACAGTATATTGTTTACATCTGATTTTATTTATCACAAACAGTAACAAGATGCCTCCTTAATAAGATTTTGACAAATAAAATATTGTTATACCCCGCAAATAAAGCTTTTGAGGGGTATATGGTTATCACTGTAAGTTGGGTTGTCCCCATATAATGTTTGTCAGGCTAACTACTTCCACTTTTCTCAAGCGAATGAAGTGTAACATGAAATTTGTCATAAACATGCTGTGTAGAATGATGTGCTAGAAACTACATGCCCAATGATCCACAAGTTCCTGCCAGAAGGCTTAACTGTTGCAAGTTTGTGGAGCAAACTTTTTCACATTTCTTAATCGATTGAAGTGAAACATAAAATCTGTCATCTTAATGAAGTGTATATGTGAAAGAAACTAATTACAGCCATTCTGCAATTCAAAATTTATCAAACATCTTCATGCAAACTTACCTGCACAGTTTCAACAAATGTACAAGACTACAAGTATTCTGTGTTACACCTGCACAATATGTAGCCCTTTGGGTGCCAGCAGAAATAACCAACTTTGCATATGACGCTTTTAATATCACATCCATAATCTTAAAACATTAAAATCTTCTTCACACAATTATCCCAAGGACACAAGCATCCACTGCCCACATTTCGTACACATCAGGTTTCACCAGATTCTTACAACATGCTTTATGGTAGGCTAGTGCTGGTTTGTGTACCAGTCTGGTAGGAATTGGTACTGGGAGTCGCGTCCTAGTCTTGTGCACGACACATCCTGGCCAGGCATCCACTCCAATAGGTGAACCAGTCTGGAAATGGAATTGGGCAATGGTATACAGGAGTCATGAGGAATCCTAACCCCAGTTTTACTAACGGAATCTAAAATACAGTGTGAATATATATGAAGATTAATCCGGCTTAGAGAAATATACAACTGTATATGAACTGAAATTTTGTATTTTGACAGCTTACCATTTGTGACTGAAATACTTTTGCAATTTACAAATTTGTCCCAAATGATACTAACTTTTAAATTAATAATGTGTTTAATGACATTTTTTTTCTAAAATCCTTTGTACGTTTGTTTTTCAATGTTGAAATAAATGTTTTGAGTGAATCCCATTTTAATCTTGATTTATGAAAGAATCAACAGCCTTTTGATATCCTATTCATACTTGTGGTCATCTTCCGTGACTGTAGCTTTAATGAAGGACAGGAGCTGGTCTAAGAAGTTAAAGCACACATTTGGCAGCCATGGGTTGTAGAGATCCTGTAAATGGAACGGAAAAAAACAAACATGACTGGATATGTACAGGAACAAACTTCAATAAAATATCAAGATGCCATGATCCCAAGACTTGGCCTGACAGAATGTACCAACTTAGTAAGAGAGTAGTAAGATAGACCTAACTAAATGAACAAGAAATGTGTCCATAGAGCACAGATGCCCCTACATTCCACCTGTGTTTCAAAACTCTTCATGTCTTGTCATGTTAGTCATTTGTGGTAAAAATTTACAGGCAGATTTGACCTTTGAACCCAGTGTGACCCTGACTTTTGATGGAAACAGGTTTCACACATGAAATGCCATGTCCTCGTGGTTGTCATCAAAGGTAAGTTATCTTAAAATAGCATGATGAATGACATAGTTACAGTTCCAATAAGCAAGTGTGACCTTGGCCTACCAGATGGGGTGACAAATTAAACACGTGATTAATCTTATGATGAAAAGCATGTGTCTTGTTATTTTAAAGTCCATCAATATGTTGCAAAGTTATGGCTGAGACAGGAATCTTCAAGCAGTTCAATGGCAAAATTTGACCTTTAACCACTAAGTGAGACCTTGACCTTTTAGATAGGGAGACTACAGCTACACGCAACACGTCTTCATATGATGGTGGACATAGATGCAAAGTTATTACCAAATCCATCTACCAGGGTATATATGGCAATGTTATGGCTGAGGCAGGAAATATCCCGCAGACATACAGATGTACAGTGCCAATGCTATATGCCACCTTCTGCAAAAGGGGGCATAAACAAGATCGAATCTCCAATAACAATTACATACAAATGATACACACAAGTTAACTGAACTATCATATATAACATTAATTATTAAATCTTAATTTATGAGTAGTAACAAGGTTTTTCTAAGATATGACCTCAGGTTTTTGGATGCACATGACCCAGATTCGATCTCAGTCTAGATATTGCCAAGATAACCATTCTGACCAACTTTTACCAAGTTTGAGTCATACATATTGCCCCTATCCTGGAAACAAGGTTTTTGTAAGATTTGACCTGGTGACCTTTTGTTTTGACCGTGGACCCAGATTTGATCTCATTCTAGATAATGTCAAGATAAACATTCTGACAATGTTTCATCCTGACTGAGTCATAAATGTTGCCTCTAGAATGGTAACCAGGTTTATCTGAAATTTTGACCGGGTGACATAGTTTTTGGATGCACATGACCCAGATTTGAGCTCCTCTAATAAAATATCAAGATAAACATTCTGAACAAGTTTCATCAAGATCAAGTCATAAATGATTTTTCTACAGTCATAACAAGGCTTTTCGAAGATTTTACCTGTTGACCTTGAGTCTTTTTAGACTCACATGACGTAGATTCCTACTCAGCCTAGATATTGTCTAGTAAACATTCTGACCCAGTTTAATCAAGATGACAAATGTGGCTTCTATATATAGAGCGGTAATAAGCTATAAGTTGATGCCGCACACCACACACCACTTGACGCCTCAAAATGGACATAGGTTGTTCACAATAGCTCACCTTGAGCAGTTCGTGCCCAGATGAGCTAAAAAAAACATATAAGCCATCTGGTTCTTGCAAAAGATACATGTCTCGTATAGGTCAACATGAATGCAAAGTTATTTTCTTATCCTCCAAAACATCATGAGTTAGAGTACATACAAGTTTCAGAGCTGATGGATAAACAGAAAGTAATTGTTATCACATTACAGACATGCAGAGCATAAAAGTCACTCTATACAAAAAAAAGTCACAAAAAGGTGCTAAAATAAACTGAAATCTTGAAAAATGCTTTGTTTTAGGGTAAGGGAAATAAAAGTTTCAATAAATTACAGTTATTATAAAAAAGATTTGATTTTGTTTGCTTTCAAAATTTTACTTGATAATCAAACAGTCAAGTACTACCCACCTTTGTAATAGATGGTATTGTGTTTGTGTTGAATGATTCCAGACGATGGACAATGCCATCATCGTCACGGTAGCCACAAATAATCTCGGGGATTCCAATTACGAAGCTCTGAGCCCACCACTTTATCAACTTGAATCTGAAACAAAAACAAGAGATGTGTTTGTCAGAAACACAATGCCCCCTAATGCGCCGCTTTGATTTTATTTTTTTTACCTTTGACCTTGAAGGATGACCTTGACCTTTCATCACTCAAAATGTGCAGCTCCATGAGATACTCATGCATGCCAAATATGAAGTTGCTATCTTCAATATTGCAAAAGTTATGACAAAACTTTAATATTGGTTAAAGTTTTGGACAGACAGACAGAATGACAGACAGACAGGCCAAAAACAATAAACCCCCCTTTTTAAAAAGGGGCATAAAACACATAAATACTCAGTGCATAAATATAAACTAGTTTATACATATTTTGATGGGTTTACATGACATGCAAGGCATTATATTGCAAAATCCTTAAAAATTGAGTTGTTTTTATCTGCCTTTATATTGTGATTTTATATGTGAACAGCCTTAACATGTACTGGACCTGGTGGCGTCATTTTCGGACAATTTAAATAATGAAATAAAATATTTTCATGCAAAAAGCACTTTCGTGGCTATTTTTGTAACATAGAAGAAGTTTACAGATTTTTCTAACATCTTGGTATTACCGGTAGCCTCTATTGTTAAGTCGTGTTAAAAAAAAGTATTTTGATATCTGAACATTAATACGCATATTTTTTTTCACCCATTTTCATGCTCGCATTAATGAAATAACACTCCGTTGAATAAACTATTGTGTATATCAACAGTAAAGAGCAAATAGGCACTGTATAGTGATGTCATTTTGTTTATTTTTATGATGACATTTCACCTTTTTTGAGTAATTTCCAGCCATTTTTTTATTTAAAAAAAAAGAAGAAAATGTTTGCATAAATAGAAAGCCAGCGGAGTTATGAAGAATACAGGTTTATTTATTTCCTAAGCAAAAACCCTCAATCAATCGCCAAGGTTTGTTGTTTAGGTTTTCTAAACCTCGTTTAATAAACTTCTCTATATTCAACACTTACCTAGCATTTTGTACATAATTGTATATAATACAACCGATGCAGTTAATTCCAATTGTTGTATATATAATAAGAGGACCCACATCAAAGTGAGCAAGAAGCTGTCACAGACAGTTTATCCCTCACAACAATAGCATTCTTGCAAAAAGGGTACAGTAAGAATTTGCAATTTAATTTTTTAAGAAAAACAACAACAACAAAATGTAATCCCAAGGTCCCGGCTTTATTTATTTATTTATTTAAATAAAACAAATGACAAGAACTCCTTACAAAATTAAAGCAATTGTGAAACCTTGACAGTAAGAACTGTAGAACCTGGAGATAATTATTTTGTAAAAGTTTGAATAACATGGCATGCAAATTTGTAGGAGATGTTGTGCAATATGCACTGAAGCACTCTAAGACAAACTAATCTGTAAAAGTTTAAAGAAAATCGCATCCACAATTTAGGAGTTGCGCACTGAAGCTTTTATGTACTGTTATTTCAAACAAAGGGTAATAACTCCGTTAAATAATGCAATCATGAAATCTCGACAATATGCTCTGTAGCACTTGCAGATTATTAGTCTGTGAAAGTTTGAGAACCATTGCTCGCAAAATATAGGAGTTACGCACAGAAGCTTTTATACCGGGTATGTTATTTCAAACAAACTGAAATAACTCCATAAACATAAAGAAATCATGAGACCTCGACAATATGTGCTGAAGCACAGGAAGATTCATTCTGTAAACGTTTGAAGATCAATTGCACGCAAAATAAAGAGTTGTGCACAGAAGTTTTCATATGTAATTTTAAACAAAGGGTAATAACACCTGGTATTCAATACCTTTTGAAATTAATAAAATGCTTTTGGTGAGTGAAATCTCTGGTTGTTTTGAATTCTACATAGCGATCTTTGTTTCCAGTAGTATCAATGGCGTCCACTTCACCAGCGAAAACTGAAACAAATAGGTTTCATTATACTAATATAATGAATTTGTTCATATCCCCCCTTACCACTTGATACTAAATACCAATGAAAATCTATAACGAAAATGCTTTTTGGTTAAATTCTTGAATTCAGAGCATCATGTATGTGGCATCATTAGATGTATCAAATTATGACATTCTTTAATTATTAATATATTTTTGTAATAAAAGTTACCCAGTGAATGTGAATTCAGCCTAGAGCGTACAACAGTGCCGAATTCCTCACAGTTGCTGAAAGGAACATCTGTAACAGGTTTGGCATCCTTAGTATCTAAAATATACCAGACAATCAGTCAAAACATTTGGTATAGGTACAAATGCCTGATTAGTCCTGACTGCTGACTTACATGACAAACAGACATTATATGGATACCATGTATGCTATTTTTTTACCAGATGATTTCATATACATATATAGCATATCATATAAAACATGTTCAACTTAAACAAAATTTGAATATATATTTTGGTATTCAATGCCATCCAGTACAAATAAAACAATATAATAGCATGCAAAAATTAATCAGACACTCAAAAACATATAAGCATAAATTATGCTCTTAAATTGTTTCCTATAGTCGTACTCTGGTATGTTAAAGCATGTGTTTCACTCGTGAAATAACACCACAACTAGTATTTCAGTGGTATTTTCTTTAATCTATTTTACTCAATTTGAACCAAATACAGTAAAGGTATTAAAATGTACATGTATTCACAAATAAAGGTAAATGCCAGCTTCATGTTGGTGACAAATAAAGATCACTGTCACATTAACGTTGTTGAGCTATACATGTACCTGCAGTAAGATACTGTTCAAATTTCCATCCCCAACAGCATATTTCCATGTCCCTCTCTGTCTGCTTCGCTGCCTGTGCTATCTTTGCCTCAGTGTTGTATTCACACAGGTAGTAAGTGCCATTGTACAAGGTTACTGCAATCTTCCAATCTTCCCTGTTCTCATATGGTGAACAGAGTATCTTGGTCAACAAGCCCCTCCAGCAGACGAAATCAGTATGCAGATTCCTGAATCAGATCATGCAACAGACAAATAATCAATAAGAACCTATTATGTCCATGACCAAACAAACAAGAAACCGTCGGAGACGGGTGATGCTCCCCAAAGTTTTTTTTTGTCACAATATTGCACTATATATTCAGATGAAAGGAAATGTCTTGAGGGGCATGACTTTGGACAAAATAATACAATGGATGGTTTAGCAACTTATTTTTTTTAAAGGACCATAACTCTCTAAATAAATCATCTAACCAGAACCACTAATAACATGCGCATCTCCTCAAGGTAGTTAAGGTTCCCATCAAGCTTCATTGAATTCCAGTCAGTAGTTGGGGAGAAATAGCCCGGACAAGAATTGCACTTTATGTACAGTTTATAGAAAATTTCAAAGGGCCATAACTCTGTGACAAATCATCCGACCATAACCGGCTGATAATATGCACATCTCCTGTTGGTAGTGAAGCTTCCCATAAAGTTTCATTGAATTCCCGTAATAAGTTGCTGAGAAATAGCTCGGACAAGAATTGCACTATATGTACAATGGAAAATTTCAAAGGGCCATAACTCTGTGAAAAATCATCCGACCAGAACCGGCTGATAATATGCACATCTCCTCTTGGTAGTGAAGCTTCCCATAAAGTTTCATTGAATTCTGGTCATTAGTTGCTGAGAAATAGCCTAGACAAAAATTGTGCACGGACGGACGCACGCACGGACACGCGCAAGGACGGACAGACGAAGCGGCGACTATATGCTCCCCCCAAAAATTTTGGGGGAGCATAAAAACCAGTAACTGGTGTTAGCATATATGATTGTTTAATGAAATATTGTATTCAATGGTGTACAGTAAACTGTAATTCAATTGTGAAAAAAATGTATGTGTACTAAAATTATAAAACTACGGTTTGGACAAAATATTTGCAAAGACAATTATGAGTACACAATCAAATGTTTTATTTTACAAACTGCAACTTTTTACAAAAAGAAGGTTCAATGTGGAAAATGATGAAATACAAAACAAGAGATGTTCGTAAAACATACGCAATTGTTTAGAGATTCTCTACATATCATACTGCAACATACTAGAATTGTTTCACATAACAAACCCCTATTTAACTTTGGCCATTGACTTAAAAGTATATGGGGTCTTTATTTCATCCCGAAGAACCAGTATACCAATTTGGATTATAGTTCAATGGAAATGACCGAAAACAGGTTAAGCGGGCCTTTATAATTCAGTGATTGTCAGTAATTCTGTGAAATGGTCTTCTCAAGCTGTAGTCAATATAAAATGCCGCCATAGTCTTTTGATGATTTTTGCTTTGGCAGACTCAAAGATTTATTCTGAACGCGAATTATTTCAGCTACTCAAGCTGGAAATCTAAGTTTGATCCCTCACTATACTTTTTTGAGTTAATAATTTAATTAAAAAAATTAACCAATACTCTGTTATTACTTTTCTAAAATCACCAAAGAAATAGTAATCACAAACCTATTCGCAAAGTTTTTATCAGCATCAAGTTCTTTTGAAGCTTGTAGTAAAAACTTGTCTCTATTTCCATTGACCCATTTCAATAAATTATCTATCTTCTCTGACTTTGACTCGTCTTTCTTAACCATATCACTATAACCTTTCTTCAGATCAAACCATACTTTATTAAAGTCTGGGGGTTTTATGAAGTACTTCAGCTGCTGTTTACTAAGACTAAACTCTCTGTTTATGTCCAGTGAGAAATGGCCTATTTCCTCAGGTTGCCTAAAATGTGGAAATTTAAGGTCGAACCGTCGAATGTCACTAGCAACAAAAGGGGCAAGTCTGTGTGCTTCATCGCCAACTCCAGCCATATTTATCTGTTGAACCCTGTTTACGATTTGTAATAGGGCAAACAGTTTGTTTACAAATAAACGTCGTTTGGTGTGGTTCCAGTATACTAATTAATTGATAAGTTTAATCCTGTACGTCTTAACTTGTGTGCTCGGAAAGCAACGATGTTCACTAAGAAATGCCAGTTTCGTTTTCGCTTTGGAAATCTTGCGCAACGGAAGGTTACACTCAACTAAAAAGTAGCCGGGGACAAAATGTTAAAAAAAAGTGTAAACATTTTTTTATTTCGTAATTTACTCGTCTTGGAATGCTCTTATAGAAAATATATGGTTATGTGGGTCCCATGATGCGAAATGTTGTCTATTCGCGTCCAAAGTTGAAGGTTGTACATTAATTTAAGGATTGGAATTAGTACATAGTAACCTTGTAAAAATAAGATGCGACAAGCCTGCACTATATTTGCATAGGTTACAAAACACTATCGTCGCGAGCTTGACAATTATTACCAGAGACCTAGATGTTTTCTATGTCTCTGTTATAACAAGCATTACAATTTCTAAATATTGGTTTCTTGAAAGAAATTGATAATTTGATACCAAAATTATTAATTGCATCATTTAACAAATTATAACAGGGTCTATATTCTCATTTTTACAAAGGAAAACATGATGGAAACCTTCTCAGTTAACTGATTGTCTGTGGCCATTTCATTCGCACTTGTTACTTTTTTCAAACTAATAAATCTTATATACGATTTGAAATTCTGTAAATTGTATATCAAAGAACACATCCTGAGATTTTCCCTAAGCTGCTTTATGAATATTAGCATGATAGTGTCTTGTATCCGCGCAGTATGTTGTATTCATTCGCTTCATTAACTTTGTAAGACTAAATCACTTTAACCATTTCAAAGCAGCTCACTCGACATTTTTTACTGCTTCGATATTATAATGTACATTTTCTTTCAGTCAACTGATACAATGACACCTGAAGCCATATTTGAAGTTGAATATCTTTAGTAGTTAGACATGTTTGTGAAAACTAAACAATTGTTTTGAAAATGTATAATTTGAAACAAGATTCTACATATGACTAAAAAACTGGTCATATGTTAGATATCAGAATTGGTCAGTGACATCATATTATGACCCTAACGACACACGAGAAGTTTTAAATTGATATTTGTAGTACTTATAGGAGACAGTTGTTGTTGCATGCAATTTTTAATCTGAAGTGCAAAAGGGACTTAAGTTGGTTAGATTGCTGGTCAGAGTTACCGGCTTTAGTCAGTGACCACAAATAAGGACCCAGAAGTCATGTGTCAAGTTACACTTGAATATATGTATTGTATGTTTTTATTTTGATCTTGCAGTCAAGGATAACCCATGAAAGTGCAAGCACTTATTTCCAATGGGGTCCTTTGGTTTTGCTGAAGAGACAGCGGGTATAAGAGACAGTTTTTTTAGATACAAGGAATCCGGGTGCGATACCCTAGCTCTTTGCGAATAGATCCCTTGGTTCTTTTACGTGCTCAGTGTATAGCACCAATACACGCGAGAATAACCTGGGTTTCATACCAGTACATCTCTAGTTGGGTGGGAAACACTTGAAGCATTTCTGAAATTTCCAATGCACCGGCAAGGGATTGAACCCACAACCGCTGGAATGGTAGACCAGTGTTTTACCACTCGACTACCGACCACCTAATTATGAAGTAGTTGCAGAGATATGTACTTATTGAACTGATACCTTAAGCTGAAATTCGTGCTCTGGGAAAACGGGGCTAAATGCATGTGCGTAAAGTATCGTCCCATATTAATATGTGTAGTTCGCACAGGCTAATCAGGGACGAAATTGCCAGCTTTTTTGGAAGTTTTCATAAAAAAACGTAATAAACGAAGTCTTAGCGGAAAGTGTCGTTCCACACAAGCCTGTGCGGACTGCCCAGGCTAATCTGGGACGACACTACACACATGCTTTAAGCCCCGTTTTCCCAGAGCGATGCTTATATTTTCTACGCGTATTCAATTGTGCAATACTGATTAAAAAAAAACAATTTGGTTCATTTTGTCGATTAAAAATTCCCAAATATGCCATTTTATCTATTTAAAAATCCCAATTTGACCAGACTTCTTTTCCCAAAATGGCAGGAAAAACCCCTGTATGTTGTATCAAATTGAGTTAACTGAAATGGGCCACACCTTTAACAGATAGGGAAAATTATAGCTGTGTTTTATATATAAAACATATGTTTAGTTTATTTCAAAATTTGATAATTATGGGTTTTCATAGAAAGCCACTATCAAGTTTAAGAGTTTTGCATATAAATGATATTGTCATATTTTAATTATACATTCATATCTTCATGGGTTCATTTTAGGCTTTCTTGCCTTATAATGTAGGTGCGAATATTGGCTCCATTTGCAATCGTAATTGATATATGTTTTCCAAAATAATTACCTCAATCAATAAGCCAATAAGACTTGCTCGCTCTTTTTACGGCTTACCATTTACCAGTATATGGACTAAAGTGTAAAATTCATAAGACCAGAATCAAACTTATTGTTTTTATTTACTTTTACGAAAATTATGCTTCACCAGAACTTGTTACTACCCATTACGGCCAGTTGGCGTTCCAAAAACTTAAATGCAAAGTTTCATTAATATTGGTCTTCACATTATTGAATTGAACTTAAATGTATACTTCTTTTTTCTTAATACATATTACTTTTTAAACTGATATGAGTTTAAAGTTTTCAATGTATTTAGTCGAGTCTAGATTGAATTCAACAGTGTGCTTTAACTTCCTGATTTGGGTCAGGTTGAACAAGGAGTGGACAAGTTTATTTTTTAAATCAGTGAAGCTCAGGGTTTTTATGTTGGGTATTCATCATCAATTCACAACAAAACAGTTTGTAGGGAAACATGCAAGAAAGAACTGTTGAAACATGGACAAATCAATCAAGATAGATAAAATAATTTGTAACCACAAATGACAGCAAAGTGCTCGTAAACATGTATCATGTTTCACCCTATTTTCAGAAAATGGTTTATACCTATATTATCAGCATAACTTTAAACCAACCTAATGCAACGTTTGTTTGTAACTTTACTATGGACTTGGTTCTTAAGCGTGTATTTATGATATGTTGTTAGTTGATACAGCAGGCATGTTATAAGCGTTTAGGTTGAAGCTATTAGTAAATTTGTTTATACTAACTAAAAGGTGAGTTTATCTTCATGCAAAATATTCTGGTATGACTAACACTATTTCTATTTTAGAAAAGACAAAATAATAGTGAATACATAGCTTTTCAATCAAAGGATAGTTAACAATAGTTTTTTGCAAAATGGCAACTTTCGTAGATTCAGTGCACAACAGTTCAGATTCAATCAAGGACTATGTTTGTGGTGCTTGCGAAAGTAAAAATATTGACGAAATTTGTGCTGATTATTTTTGTGAAACGTGTTTGAAGTTTTTCTGCGGAAAATGCATTCATCATCATGATCAATTATATGCAAATCATTCCAAATATGGAAGAGGAGAAACAAATAAATGGCCTCTTTCAAAGAAAACGGAGGATTTGCTCCTGAAATGTGATGTCCACAACAATGAGAAACTGAAAATGTTTTGCCAGGACCACAGTCAGCTGTGCTGCTCTGATTGCGTTTTACTGAATCACAGGTAAGGGACACTGCAATCATGAAATTATTGGAGTAATTGAGTTTTTTACCCGTGTAAGAAAGTAGAGGGTGTTAACTGAAATCACCATGCACATCTGTCCATCTGTCTGACAGTCTGTATGTAGACACAAACTTGACTGCATGTGTTCTCCTACTCTTTTCAGCTTTACTCCTTTTTAAAACATTCAAACGTGAAGGCATTGTATCTTATTATATAAAGTTGTGCATATGCGAATTTTATCTTCGTACATTAAGAATACACAAGTTTTGCCCCTTTTTCAACTTGGAATTTCTGTATTGTTATTATTGTCCCTATAGACTTTATTAGCAAAAATTTGGATCTCTGAAACAGCATCATCCAGATGTATTACATTTGGTATGTAACACTGTATATTGGTCCTCATAGTTTCACGATGACATGACCAGGTCCCACCAAAAAACAAATATTTATATAGACTTAACTTTTATAGCAAAATATTTTTTTTTTCTTAAAACCACAATGCCCCGAGGTTTAAACTTTGTACCGTTAGATTGTATTGTGGTTCTGCTTTCAAATGCATCACAAAAATATCTTAATTAAGTTTTTTCTACAGTTGTATATTATTATAACAGATAATTTGTAGCAATGCAATATTATTGATTGTTATATATGTATATCTGAGGATTGTAAAACTAGAAACAGGGACTACGCCAGGGGTTAAAAAAAAATGGCATGAGGGCAGGGCACCTTCTGTCATGAAAAATCATCTTTTGTTAAACTTTGACACTGTAAGTGACTTAATTGTGCTTTTTTACTTTAATACTTATAGCATCCATTCAGCATATATTTCATAAGGTATGTTCCTTATTAAAATAAATGTGATGGATGGTAATACCGAGTAAAATCTTAATCTATAAAATCATATAAAGCCAATGAAACGCGTTATATTGGCCAATTAAAAAGGATGCAAGAGAGTGGGGCAAATTGTTTAAATGGTGTGTCATAAAAACATAAAAATCGAAGTGGGGGCCCACTATAAAAAAATCTTAGATTGTGTCATTTTGTGACTTTATTTTTTTAGTGCTATTGCTCATATAATAATAATGCATTGAATCATGGATCAATTGGAATGACATTTTATAGGATATTAAAATATAATGTATTTATTCAAATTCAAAATTTTGACAAAATCTGTTGATAATTTTTTTTAAATCCTAAATGTAAGTGTTGTGTTAGCAGTGCCCAAATAGAGTGCATGACCTTCTTTGATTTTTTCTTAATTTGACCCCGATTTAACATGTTTTATTTCAACTAGCTATTTTATAATTTAGTCAAAATGTTACTTGTGGTAATTATGATTTGTGTTGCTTTTTCAGACAGTGTACCAATGTGGCTCTAATTTCTGAGACGGTCAAAAAGCTGTCAGTGGATATGCAACAGTTGTCAAACAATCTTCAAACTGTTCTTAATGATCTAAAAAGGTTTACGAGTACACAAGAGGCAAGCTTTAAGACTGCCGAGGTATCATATTGTGAAAAACTGCAAGAAATCAGAGACATGCGTCAGAAACTTAATGCTGCTTTGGATAAATTAGAAAATACAACATTGAAAGAACTAGCTGAATTTAGGGCTGTATTGCAAACCTCTCTGAAGAAAGATATTGACAACTGTGGCAGACTGAAGGATGAACTGCAACAACTCAGTGAAGCTGTACAGGACCTTGGCGATAAAAGCAAGAAAAATCTTGAGTTCATTGCGAGCAGAAAATGTCTGAATAAAATACAAGAGTCTGAGACATACCTGAAGGAAAACCCTGTGAAGGCTCAGAGGACAATGATATTCCAGGCAGATATTGACATCGAACAGTATCTGAGTAAACAGTCAAGACTAGGGATGATTGTAGAGAGTATCCAGTCTCTCACATTAAAGATGAACCCAGACCAGGTGATGACTGTGAAGAGCAAGTCTGAGTATAATGTTAGAATATCAAGTGACACAAACCAGACTTTCTGGATCGAAGGCATTTGCAGCATGTCTAATGGTCAGGTCATTGTTGCAGATTATAATAATATAAGAGTGAAGCTGTTGGACAAGCAGTACAAGGTGGCCAGCCACTGTGATGTTTCCGATAGCCCAATAGATATTTGCCAGGTCACATCAAGTGAGGTGGCTGTGACTGTTGGTAGAGCTGGTGTGCAGTTTATCTCTGTTATCAACGGGCAGCTGGTGAATGGGAGGAAGTTACAGTTACAGCATGAGGCTGCTGGTATTGCCCACCATCAGGGTGCGTTGTATGTCACCTCTCGCACTGCACTGTACCACTACATTATGACTGGGACCCTTGTGAAAAAGCTGTATGAGGATAAAGGTGGCATAAATGGTAAATGCTTTGTAAATTTATAACAAAATTTAAACGTTTATGATGATCACCACTGTGGATCTTTTAAAACATAAACACAAACATTTATATAATAATTTGTAAAAAGTTTGAAAATGAAAAATGTGTTAATGCATTAAAATTATAATCATAATTAACCTTTATGTAACATGTTTTGTGTTTAGCAGTGTACAGGTGTGCAGTGAGCCCTGCTGGTGACAGGATCTATGTCACCAACTACAGCCATCACAAGCTAATCACTCTGGCAATAGATGGCACCCTGATATCCACCTTCATTGACCCTGAACTGCAAGGCCCAAATGGTGTACACATCACACTTGCAGGACAGGTCCTTGTCTGTGGAAACAGTTCCAAGACTGTCATACAGGTGGATCGTGAGGGGAGAAAGAAACTTGCAACACTGGCTAAATCACAGAAAGATTTACTGTGTGGCCCATCGTCTGTGTGCTTCAACACCAACAGTAACTCAATAATTGTGGGACAAAATAACAGCAAAATCGTTGCTATTAAATTGCATTAGGTCTTCCTGTTGAAAAAAATATTTAAATATACTCAGTTGAAAAAAATATTTAAATATACACAAAGTTGTACATGTAATGTACATTTTGTCTTTGAATGGCACAATTAGCCCTAACAATGTATATGTTGGTCAGGAAAAAAACATATTCATAAAGTTTATCTTTTGTTATTAACTATTACATTTTCTTTTGAAAATAAGTTGTTTTAATGCTTTAACAAATTTGCCATTAAAAACAAGTGTGTCCGACAAGGATCTGTAATGATGTTGATAAGTTCTTAAATCTGTCTTCATGTTAAATTTATTTTTTACCAATCAAATGCAATAATTGTAAGCATATCATTTAATATACATGTATTGTGTTTTTTTTATAAAACATAAATGATGATCACTACTGTGGATATTGTAAAACACTGTTAAACGTTTATCAAATATTTTTTGGGGTTAAAAAAGGTTAACAATCAAAAACGTGTGAATGCATAATATAATCCTGATTTACCTATATATAACGTGCTTTGTGTTTAGCTAAAATGGAAGTGTTCAGTGAGTCCTTCTGGTGATTTATTATTGTTTGAGGATTTTTAAAATATAATTGTGTTTCACTGTTCATTTGCAATTATTTAGAAGATGGGGAAACATGATAAGTTTATCACCAACCTTATGAAATAATTGTAAGCATTTTATTTTGTATATGTGTATGGAGATTTATTATTATTTGATGATTATTAAAATGTTCTGATTATTGTGTTTCACTGTTCATTTACTTTTATTTAGAGGATGTGGATACAAAATGAAATGTATGTTGCTATAATTATGTATGTTGATATTAAACTAAGGTGTATTGCTATGTATGCTTATTTGGTTTGCTAATTGTGCCATTGATAGCCTACTGAAGTCATTGTATGTGTACATATCAATATAAGCGCATTGACATGCAATTCTTAATTCTGCACAGTCTATGACCAGAATTAAATAAAGCACCTATCTGTTAGATAGCTCTCCAATAGGCTTCTGTTTGCAGACTCTATGTTTCATTAGTCATTGATAAGGAAATGTGAGAAACATATTTATAATGCTCAATGTGGAACTGAGAAATAAAGTGACCGTTACTTCTACTGAATGTTGAAAGTCATGTTACTTATATTTTTATACAATTTTATTTTTTTACCAGTTTTGTGTTTATTTTGGTGCCATACACCAACTATTAAAACATTAAGACACCCTTTTTTGAAAAAATAATGTTTTAACCAATGTCATCTACTGAATGTTAAATGTTAAAACTAGTGTACCTGACATTTTGTCAAATTTTCACAGGGACATATACAACAAATATCTGTTGTATAGGTCCCTGATTTTCAGCAGAAGCAAAAAACTGTTTTATTTAAAAAAATAAACATTGTTCAGAATTCCAATTATTTGATAAGTATTAAAATAACCAAATTGAGATGTCTTTTTTCTAACAGCAAATAATTAAGAAAGAAACAGTTACCATAATTTAACGCTGAAATATTTTTAGTGCGCAGAATAACGTTGTTACATATTGTCAAGAAATAGTGGACATAACTGTGTTATACTTCATACTTAGATCCCATAAGAGTTGTCTCTACTGTTAATATTGAATTTATATGATTATGCTTCATGGTTTGTTGTACACTTGTAGCTCTGGTATGAATGAATAAACATGTAGCCACATACGCCTTACGTTATATCAATTACAACGGCTTGACTACAACAAACATAAATGCTCTTAATGTATTTTGGGGTAAACGTACTACTCCTGAAAAATTTACAAAATTATCAGTTACATATTCACTAGTTTTAACATTCAGTAGAAGAGTAAAAGCTATGCATGTTACATTATGTTTCAAAAAAGATAGAAAGGCTGATGAACTACTCCATGAAGATTTACACATTTTAAAGCGTGGCCTTAATTAAACCCTATGAAACTAAATTTAATTGTGCTATCATAAAACCACTGCAGAATAATAAACCTGCTCTGATGGATCTGAACTTGTACAGACATTATTTACACTAACGTCCGTAAATCGATTGTTCTGAAACAGTTTAGGACTATAAATCAGAAAGGATTTAAAAGATTGTGTTAAGAAAAAAATTAGCCTTAAATATCAAGGAATTAGATTGTGGAAACAAACGCTTGTTAATTTCAGGTATCAACAGGTGCAACAGTTTCTACCGCTCATACTGGTAGTGTAGCTATTCAGGTCAGCCTCTGTTGTCCTCATCAACAATTTACTGGGAAGGTGTATAACGAAACTTGCGAGAAATAGTTACCCTATTTAAGATTCTTCAAATCATCTGAATATTTGGTAAACTGTGTTTGTGGTGGCATCAAAAAGCTTAAAAATAATATGAAATACTTATACATATTTTTGTCCCCTACTGCAGGCACTGATTTCACAAGTTCACAAATATCCACATTTTTCCTTACATGTTTGTATCAAAACTTTACTGAAACATTCTTGTCCATAGCTATGTCTTTATTTTAAAATAGAAATTCATAGGGTTTCCTCTGGAAATTTCTTCAAATTGTTTTGATTCCTTAAAAAACATGATCACCGGAATATTCGGTAGTTTTTGTTAATGGCGATATTGAAACCATATAAAATCCTCTTGTATGAAGTCATTGGTTAAATGATATATAGTGATTTCATAGAATTTTTTTGGGTTATCCTCGAGCTATTTTCTTCAAATTATTTCGATATGCTAATGATGTACATTAAAAAAAATGTGGGCGAAAAATGTCCATGGAATTTCTTACATTTCCATGTTCAAAATTACTAAGGCATATTACAATTTAACCCAGGAAAATGTAGAAAATATTTATTTATTTTTAAACTGTAAAATTCATGTGATTTTATTTAGGTTCCATCCTCAAAATTTATGTTCCTATAGTATTCTAGTGGGAATGTGATTTCATTCATCATCAGTTGATGACTTAAATGTTCTGCTTAACTGACAAGAGAACATACAAAAATGTTGTTTGGCAACTTGTATGTCATTCAATTTTAACTCTTTTCATAGAATCATTTAGTCTTAAATTTCTACTTTCATTGATATTGATGTTATTGGAATATGTTTGCATTTAGTCAGGTGGTAATGCGAATGAGGCTATGGAACAGCCACGTGAAATTGAAAGCAGATCAAGGCTGAAAAAGAAATCTTTTAGAATCTGACTCATGGTATTAAAGTAAAAAGATTATTGAAATACTCGGAAACACGGCAAGAAATTCAAAGAACAAATAAATTACCAAATAAATTTAGAATATAGGGTGTGGTATAACAGATATGTATACAATTTTTTTATTTTGGTGATTTTGACCCATATTCCCTTTTTTAATTAATTGTGGAAACTCTAGAATACATGACACAATAACACAGAAGTTCCTTGTTATTTCTTACAAGTCACATATATCAATGTCTGTGAAGAATTTGGATTAATACAATAAAAACACGGAAATATGCCTGGCATTAGACTCACATAATGCTAAAATTCTTGGAACTTTCTTCATGGTAAGACAATGTTCTCAGGAAAACACAGAAAGTATAGAAAAATGTTCCCTGGCATACATGCGAAGTTATTATATGATATTATTTTCAAATTATTAATTCCTGTATTGCTATGTTACCTTGCCTCGAAGAAACATTTGTCAAGCAAGCACAGATGTATTTTTAAATAACCTGGTAGAAGAGATAAGAACCAGGGCCTTGTCTGATCAAAGATATTACGCAAAGTTTATTTTAACACTGAATGTTATGCGCAAAACAAATAAACATTTAAAATAAACATATTGTATGAAAAGAACTCTGAAAGATTGAAAGGAAACGCTCATGACTACTGAAATTAATAATAATAGGGGTTAATGCTGAGCAATTATACTTCAAATATTGTATTATAAGTTGCATTTGTCGTACGATGATTAATAAGTGTGGCTCCAGATACATTTGTTCAAGGTCACGTTCAACATTCAAGGTCAATGGTAAAATTATGAGATGTACATCCTTAACACTGTCCAGTTTATATCTTTGTTCACTCAATGACAAGCATGTGTGGATTTTCAAATATGTGACATTCATAGAAATATTGAGGGTTATTCATGCTGGTCCACCCACGTCACTGGAAAGTATGTTTTATTTCAACATTTAGTAATGAAGGAATTTATCACATTTAAGTCATTACTTATTAATTTACAAGTTATTTTTATGAGACCTTGGATTAATCAGAGAGAGTAATACTTATATTAAATTTCATTAAAACAACTTCTAGATTATCAGTGACATGACATAAATTTGCTCTGCACTTATCCAGGATCATGTACTGTTCCATTCCTTATTTGAGAAACATAATAATTATTATTATTAGAACTGGATTTGCGCTGTTGTATTATACATCCTCATTGGTAAACAATAGCAAATGCAAATTATATATATATATATATATT
>VMBQ01002803.1:50542-61478 GCA_007657795.1 Dreissena rostriformis | reverse complement strand
AACCTGGTAGAAGAGATAAGAACCAGGGCCTTGTCTGATCAAAGATATTACGCAAAGTTTATGTTAACACTGAATGTTATGCGCAAAACAAATAAACATTTAAAATAAACATATTGTATAAAAAGAACTCTGAAACATTGAAAGAAACGCTCATGTCTACTGAAATTAATAATTATAGAGGTTAATGCTGAGCAATTATACTTCAAATATTTATTATAAGTTGAATTTGTTGTACGATGATTAATAAGTCTGGCTCCAGATCTCTTTGTTCAAGGTCACGTTCAGTATTCAAGGTCAATGGTAAAATTATGAGATCTCAAGGCTTAACACTTTGTCCAGTTTATATCTTTGTTCACTCAATGACAAGCATGTGTGGATTTTCAAATATGTGACATTCATAGAAATATTGTGGGAACCACATTTGGACATATAAAGGTGGTCAGTTAACCTTCTAATTTCCTAGCGGATTTTAATGATTTACCAGTATTGAATGCACTTACTTTCATTTTTAATTAAGTAACATCTCCTCTACTTGAATCAGAGTAATGGGTCGAATTACGTAAGAAAAGATAAACTCGTGATTCCAAAGGAATGAAACTTTACTTCTGGATAAATGACTACACTTCAGCATAACGACACCCCAAACAATTATATTTCCCCTGTTTATTCTTCATAATCTTACTTCAGCAACTACAGTACGCCCAGAAGTACCAGAGAGGCCCTGGTGACACACAGACGACAGTGTCACAGATGGAGATGCGTGACCCACTGGCCGGTCTGTCTGACACGGAGGAATATATCCCTGCATCCATCTTGAAGAAACCCAGTCATCTCAGGGAATGTGAGTTCATACTCTCAGGAAATTTGTTAACCACCATGAAATGGAGTAAGGGCATATAGTGCGTTTATGCATGGGACATTTTGTGTCAGACTCATATCATTGTCGTTCATTATGGGATTTCTAAATAAATTGGAACAATTGATCACCTTTTCAAAAAGACATGTCAAATGCAATAACCACGTCGCCAGCTTCAAGGTAAAGATCAAAAAATACTTTTGATGTTGGTACATATTTTTTATATGGCTACAGTGAAAGTAAAAAACTATTGTGTCTAGTCAATAAATTAATTGTTCACACATTGTGGGATTTCAAAATAAATTGGCACAAATAATCATAATATCTTGATGATGGGTCTCTTCAATGTCATGGTTACCGGGGACACTTGAGTTTGTGCATAAATTTTCCTTAAATTTAGGTCACCTGAGCTGAAAATAGATTTTAAACATTAAAACTTCAAAAATCTTCTCAGAAACCACATGGGTCCTATCTTTAATATTTGTTTGTAACATCGTCTTAAGATCCTCTACTGAGCTTGTTCAAATCATGTCCCTGGGATCGAAAATGGCCATGCCCTAGGAGTCACATGATTTATACGGACTTATATAGCTAAATAACTTTTTAAATGTCTGAAGTATCGCACAGGCTAATCGAGATTATACTTTCCACTTTAATAAAGTTTTTCTTTTAAAGAAGTCTATTCTAAACAAAAATCCAGTCTTGTCGGAAAGTCATACTTTACGCACTTGCATTAAGCCCGGTTATCGCAAAGACCGTCTTTTAGGAAAATTAACAACAATTTGGACATATAAAAATATTAACTCATGAGGTGCCCAATATAAGCAAATGTGAATCAAAAGAGACCCATCAGACTGACAAATGATTGTTTACTGGCCGATCTACAACAATAATGCCATGATAATGATTGATGGATATTCTGCATTTGTCTGCATTTTCATGTGCCATGCATCTTTATGCAAGCTTCTAAACTGTATTGTCTTTCAATCAAATCTCTTCCAGCCGTGGATACTGAGGCTGATGTCCGTGCCAGTGTGAACACAGGAGGGGAGACGATTCACAGCGTCCCGACTGCCCAGTCCCAGCTCCTGATGAGCATGTCCTCGATGGGCGGGGAGTCCCTGCAGGAGATCTGGAAAATGCTGGACAATACTCGGCAATCTCCCACACCACGCACGGCTAGTCCACAGAGACAGGTTAAGTTGCTGGACAATACTCGGCCGTCTCCCATACAACGGACAGCCAGTCCACAGGGACAGGTTTAGTTGCTAGACAATACTCGGCCGTCTCCCATACCACGGACAGCCAGTCCACAGGGACAGGTTAAGTTGCTGGACAATACTCGGCTGTCTCCCACACCACGCACGGCTAGTCCACAGAGACAGGTTAAGATGCTGGACAATACTCGACCGTCTCCCATACCACGGACAGCCAGTCCACAGAGACAGGTTAAGTTGCTGGACAATACTCGGCCGTCTCCCACACCACGGACGGCTAGTCCACAGAGACAGGGTAAGTTGCTGGACAATACTCGACTGTCCCCCACACCACGGACAGCCAGTCCACACAGACAGGGTAAGTTGCTGGACAATACTTGACGGTCCCCCACACCACAGACAGCCAGTCCACACAGACAGGTTAAGTTGCTGGACAAAACTCGACCGTCCCCCACACCACGGACAGCCAGTCCACACAGACAGGTTAAGTTGCTGGACAATACTCGACCGTCTCCCACACCATGGACAGCCAGTCCACAGAGACAGCATAAGGGATTCCTTATATGTTTACTCAAGTTTTTCAGCAATTGTTTTGTTAACAGACGTAATTTTGAGTTTTGAGTGGGCCTCAACCCTGAGTTTATGGTGGAATAAGTGCACATTCTTATTGCTGAGATTCAGACTTTTCGCGCGCTGATCGTAATTCTCAATAATAGCTGAGTGGAAACTCAAATCTTATTTTATAAGCTGAGCTAAACAAATGAGAGTGTTCATGATACTGGGTACAGGCATTATTATTCTAATGACCTGTATTAGTTTACAACTGAATTTTATAATTTAAAAAAATATACACTATCATGTCAAGATCAAGTTTTGACTTCATTTTGTAAAAGCAAAAATTAAAGGTCTTGTGACAGTTTTATGTAAAGACTGACTTAATTTGTATTGTGAAAATAAACATTTATTATAAGTGTGTTGCTGAAATAAATGTGTCGTGTTCTGAGAAAACTGGGCAAAATGATTGTGCGTAAATTGTCATCTCAGATTAGCCTGTGCAGTCTGCACAGGCTATCAGGGACGACAATTTCCGCTTTTATGGAATTTTTGGTTTAAATGATGTCTCTTCTTAGCGAAAATCTAGTTTAGGCGGAAAGTGTTGTCCCGGATTAGCCTGCGCGGACTGCACAGGCTAATCTGGGATGACACTTTACGCACAAGCATTTTGCCCAGTTTTCTCAGAACACGACACTTATGGAAAAACTGGTGACATGTTTTAAGTAAAACTACAATTGAATTATGAGTTTCATAGTCTTGGAAAATGATGTTCAAGACAAGTTTAAGTTACGACTAGATAGTGTAATAAAATAATAATCTGACAAAAGGTTTGCGAATTTGTAGTCAACAGTTTTAACGTTATATGGCTTGAAACAAATTTCAACTTATTGTCTGAATGTGAAGTTTAATAAATTGACCTATATGCACAGTGTGCCCCTGAGATTTATTATATGTGCAAGATAGCAAGGAAATAGTAAGAATGAAGGGAAATTAAGTAATAATAACTATTGATGCTCATAATTCACGATTTTTTAAATATGTATCCTAATGTAAACATGCCATATGATAGGTTCTTGTTTTTTTTTCCAAACGCAATTTGATGCATTTAAACAGGAACATGTCTCTTGCATTGAGTGTTTGAGTCTTTACTCTGTATCTGTCGATAAATTGGCTTGCCAAGAAGATTCATTTTAATTCAAATTTATGTTTCTTGCTCAGTTAATATATAACCATACAATCTTTTCTGTTTGGTACCATGAACTATTTTATGATATTAGATACATTCTTGAATTTTCAAGACTTGTTTCTTCTTCCAGGAAATTTAAGTCAAATGAGCCATGACAGCCTGACATCAGATGTAAATATAAACAACAGCAGCAGTGGCAAAGAAAACAACAAAGACAGTTTATATTTGTCAGGTAGACAGACAGGACAACAGAAGTCAAAACTGGAGAGCAAATTGTCTGACAGAGCCTCAGGAAAAGTGTTCAAAAAAGTTTCTAGCAAAGCCAAAGTTAGAAACTATAATTTGAAAGAGGATGTAGTCAGTAGTGGCCGATAGATTTAATCGTATCATAATATGTGTTTGCTTATTTATTTAGTAATAGATAGACCATGTAGTACAATCAGCTTAACAATTATCATGTGTAGAGTGTAGACTTATACACAATTTAGAATCTGAAGATGAAATTGTCTTAGTACTTCAAAAAGACAAAACTGTGATATGTTTTATATTGTTTTTCATTTACTTTTGTTTCAGAAATAAAATAAGGTCTTATATTCTGACTAGTCATATATATATCTGGATGGCCAGTTGTATAAGATTATGATCTTCCAAAAAATGAATCACATAAATAACTATAAAACGAACACACATTATTTGCACGCAGTAAGGAGTTTTCAATAATAAAAGTACTTTGTGGAACAATAGTGGTTACCCAACGTCAAGGATTTATTATTGAAACTATGATTAGAGCAAAATGTTTGTATTTCATACTCCTCTTAATTGTCAGGAAAAGCACGCTACCTGGACACACCATTGTAAGAGATGGTAAATTATAAAAAAAAAAATCAATGCTGTGTGGATTATCAATATGAACACATGACGCTGGTTTCACCAGTTAAGTTATCATGTTAAATTAAATTATGAGAGCATATAACACAGGCTATCATATTGTCATCTCTCAGCAGCATATACATTGTATATTTAACTTTTTACATTGTGGGATGTATTGGCTTCAAGATAAATTGTAAATTCATGTCGTTCAAGTATTTTATTGTCCTCTCATAGCAGCGATCCAAGTTCTGACCAGAGTTTTCATTTCACACCACATTGAATAAAAAATATCAGAACTTAAGAAAGTGAACAAGCCAAACAAATCATTGAAATATATAAGAAATGACAAGTGTCAGGTCTGTCAGGTACCTCATAGTGCCACAGAGTTTATTAATATCAGAATCTTTTATCTAGTTGCCATGGCATACTGTACATGGTGTCTTCCCAGGTTTGGGTTTGATCCTTACTCTAGGAGCATTCTTAAGATCTCCAAGGACACAAAGTTTTAGTGCTACACAGGAATTTGTTGCTAGTGTATGATGACCTCAATTTAAGCTTAACAGTCCTTGACAATCAGACCCTCAAAAGCAGCTTATTGTTGCCACTAGACCGCGTCTATGGGACCAGTCTGTATCCATGACACGAAATTATCTGGTACATACATATTATCGAGTGGAAAGCTTCGACACTGTGTTGATAACAGTTGATGGAAAATGTATCGAAGAAGCTGCAATAAAACTTTCCTTTGTAGAGCGACTACTTCTCCAAATATTGGGTCTGCAGCACCTGTGGAGACAGTTCTGACGTCTGTGAATGATTCACTGTAAAGCTTATATTTAAACAAAACTTGGATTTCTTTAAAAAAAACTATCTTGAGAACAAGACAATACATTTTTATGGTATTTATGCTGATCTTCAATGCAAGTTTAAACTAGTATACAATAGATTAACACAAAACTTGCACACAATTACACATCTTTTTGACGCTTTTGATGAACAATGCAACAGTAAACCTGTGTTGCCCAAGACAATATCTCTTAACTGACAATGACTAATTCGCTAAATAGGTCTTGTGAAACCTATTCACATAACAGATTATTGTGAATTTCTATTCTGTAAGGTTAGTGGCAAGCAGGCAAGGTAAATCAAAAGTCAGTATTATAATACAATATTATGTTCACTACAAGTTCATTTCTATCACTTTTCTGTCGCTAGCAGACTGAACACTTGGATCATTAACAGATTATTCAATTGTAACAATCATGGTATGCTGTCAATAACAACTAAATATTATTTGTTAAACAACTTTTCAAAGTTTTGGTATGTCTATCATACAAACTTCTGTTGTCACACATAATCCAAGCCTTTGCTTCATTCTGTCAATTACAGCATTTGTCCATGTTTATTTTCCTTCCAGGAATCCATAAGATCCTTCTGCAGTTTTCTTCAATTATTTTTCTGTTGTAAATCTTCACGTGAAATCTGTATCACATAACAGTTCCTACAATTGCAAATATAGTCATGTAAATTAATGTTCAATATTCACGGTATACTATTATTGTAAGCTACAATGTCAATTTTGTCGGCAATATTTAAAAATAATGACTTTTATGACAAAGAAACAGAAAAAAGAGAGCAATTGTCACAAATCAATGGTCCATTTTTACAGGAAAATATTAGATCAAGTCTCAATTGCTTTGATTTCTCATATTCGACCATGAATTGTGACCTTCAAGCTAGAGACCAGTATCTTTCATATGCCTATCTACCTCGGTTTGCTTGTAAAGTCTGCCAAGATATTTGAAACTCTTAGTTATGCCATTTAACAATGCTTGTCAATTCTGCTTAATTATTTGAAAATCAATTGAATCTGGATAAAGTTATTCTCCATGCAATATCTAAAAAGCCAGCCCTAATGTCCACTCGCATTTCTAAAAATATGGGCATTTTCAATTAACTGTACAAACCGAAATTATAAAAGAGCAAGTGCACCACATGCGAACGACCTAAAACAACTTGAGTTTCCAGAAACTCTAACAAATGTCCACCTGTTTGATAATGTTCTCCAACAACACCAAGGCTTGAACTGCCAGCGTCTTGCAGGTCACATTCACATCCTTGTCGATCACGTCTAGAAAAAATGTAATAGGAATACTAATTGTGAATGTAATTCATTTGTGTAAGAGGTTATTTTATCTGTTCGATTAATTATTTTATTTGAAAGACAGAGCTTTTTCATACATGAAAGAACTCAACAATGAATATGCAGAAATTGTAAGAATAATTAGTTTGTTTGGATTTCTCCATTTTGCCAGTATTTCAGACATATCACATTGGTTAGTTACAAACAAAACACTCACGGAAAACAAAACGCACACATGAACTTGCCAACATACTCCATAGGCATCAGCAGGTATTGGATGTATTTTATTGGATTTGATTTTATTGAAGCCTATTACAATGATTTAGGCAAAGGTTTATTCTTTTATATATTTGTAAGACGGCTCCTTCAGAGATCTCAACAAGAGATGTGTTGGTCAGAAACACAATGCCCCCTATTGCGCCGCTTTGAAATAAAATTTCAATATATCACTTGGCAGGTTTAGAAATTATTTCCCTATAAAAGCTAATTACTTCACTTAGATTGTATTTTTTATCTTTGACCTTGAAGGATGACCTTGACCTTTCACCTTTCAAATGTGCAGCTCCAAGAGATACACATGCATGCCAAATATCAAGTTGCTATCTTCAATATTGCAAAAGTAATGGCCAACGTTAAAGTTTTCGGACGGACGGACAGACAGACGGACTGACAGTTCAACTGCAATATGCCACCCTACCAGGGGCATAAAAATATATGTATTTGCTTTCACAATAAAAACCTGTCCAAGTACTGTGCACATCTGTGTTACATGTAAATACCTTTGGGCCAGTTTTTACATTCAAAAATATTCTTTTTTCAAAAACAACAAGAGATGTGTTTGTCAGAAACACAATGCCCCCTAATGCGCCGCTTTGATTTTTTTATTTTTTATTTTTTTTTACCTTTGACCTTGAAGGATGACCTTGACCTTTCACCACTCAAAATGTGCAGCTCCATGAGATACACATGCATGCCAAATATCAAGTTGCTATGATCAATATTGCAAAAGTTATGACCAAACTTTAAGATAGGTTAAAGTTTTGGACAGACAAAAAGAATGACAGACAGACAGACAGGCCAAAAACAATATACCCCCTTTTTTTTAAAATTGTCAGTATACCATACTATTCTGTTTTAAATGCGCTTCACGACAGACGCACATACCTTCAAGCCAGTTTTTGGATTCGAACACCTCTTGCTGCAGATCATTGAGAAGTATGTGTGCAGGTATCGAAAGGTAGACCATGGAGACGGCAAACAACAGACCCTGTCGCACCTTGCTGCAATACAGAACACTTAAATTGTTCTGGACGTGGTGCTAATTTAGAGTTAATCATTCTAAAATAATTGAGTACATATACAATTAAAACTGTTATGTAGCTACTGGTCGAAGGTAATGTTTTACATATTTTTTGTGCACATTTGTCAACACAACAAAGGCAATGATAGATTGTAACATTATTTCAATTAGTAATTTTAGCAATTAAGTGTACATGTACGAGTTAAATATCATCATTGGAATCTGTGCTTTTCTTTCAAAGTTATCATACAAGTTTGATAAAATCAAAAACAGCCAACAAAACCAGTTTGGTCTATAGCAACAAATTCAAAAACCAATTTTAAATAGTATGTCATAAGATACTTATTGTACACGTTAAGATCACATAAAATAGATAATACCTCAACTGTTTACATGAAAATCAAAAAGAAACCTGTCATTGTGGAATCTAAGCACCCATATAAATTCCAGCAGTGTTTTCCCCATCTGTTTTGCTGGCTGAAAGTTAAGCAATTATAATGAGTTTAAAACAGTATAAATCATGAGTACAGTTGCAAAATGTCTTTCAATTATGTCATATAGATAGATATGAAGGTCTCAACACGGGTAGACGAATATGTCTTGTTGCTACAAATTGTACAAGTATATGTTACTTCAGGGGTTTTAACATTGAAAATTCGTAAATAAGTGCATGTAAAGTTCATTATATAATACAAGCCCTGATCCCAAGGTGTGATGACATGGCAGTCATTGCCTGGTAATGTTTTGGTGCCTACAATTTGTATAATGTTTTAACGAAATATTTGCTGATTAATGTGAGCATCAAATGGATACTGAGTTTACAATATTGCACATTTCAAAGTGCTTATCCATAAACTGATCAGGCCAAAACTATGTGGGAGGCATTAAGCATTTCACTTGTCTGTCAATTTGTACACACATCCTGAATTTTGTTTTTTCAACTTCTTTTTAACCTCAGGTTGGATTTCACTCAAACTTTCACAAATAAATGGCTTAAATGTGTAGATGATTGTCAAGAAAGGCATTTTGGCTGCAACAAGTTTTGGCAGAATTATGGCTCTTTGTCTGTTATTCAAGCCATGAAGCTAGTTTTTTTCAACTTCTCTTTTACTACTGGGTGGATCTCCCTCAAACTTCAGTTGAATGATGTGTAGATGACTGATAAGAAAGGAATTTTTGCTGTGATGAGTTTTAGCAGAATTGTGGCCTTTTGTCTATTCCCAAAATTTTGTGTTTTTAAACTCCTTTATAACTACTGGGTGAATCTCGTTAAAACTTTTATGATTTAATGACTTAATATCTAGCCTATAATAAAGACAGGAACTTTGACTGCGACAGTTTAAGCTGAATAATGGCCTTTTGTCGACTGTTGAATATAAAGTGGATGTGTCTGTTACCAAGCATGTTTAAAGGAGGCATCATTGTCTTCTAGTATTATTTCTAAATATATTTGTTCAAATATCACATACAAAATCAATCAACCACAAGTTTTTTCTATACATCTATTCGTAAATATTAATGGTTGCAATTCATTATTATGTAACTGGTTTTGCACTAATGTGGAAGAAGTACAAAGAACCTTAGAGAGATAAGAAATATCACTGTGAATTTGTTACAACCACTAAATCTGGCTGAAGAAATTTGTGTAAGATAAAGATAGTAAATGTGCAATTACAGGGGAGTTAGCTGCAGCATACATCACAATACCCAGTGTGTACATCAGTCGACCAAGAACAAAACAGTCTTCCCCCATCAGATCAAATGTGTTTTCTGACCTGAAACATGAAAGGCATATGACGTTGTTTAATGAATAAATTGTACCCCTTCCATCTGGAGGTAGCATGTTTGATTCCTTTTCAGGAGCCGTTCACAGGCCTTAAAATCCTGTATAATACTATTAGGCATGTTCAATGCAGTTAAAAGTGAAACTGACGTATTTTAAACAGCCTTCATACATCGTCATTTAATGATTCAACCGTATCAACAAATATACAAAAGATTTGCAATTAGGAGTATTTTTACATGAGAACAGGGTGATTTTTCCTTCTAAGATAATCTGACAGTGTCTGAAGTCTAGAATGTACATAAGTACACGTAATTCAAAGAATATCATATCTTGGTTTTTTGTTTCTTTTATGATGGGGCAACGAATTGTAATTTATTGAGACAGGAACAAAACTCACAGTCGATAAGGGCAATAAATGCACACATCCATCAACAGCACTCACATCCTCAGTAAAACATTGATCATTCATTGTATACTACTGATCATTCATTATGTAAACTACTGATTATTCATTATGTATACTACTGATTATTCATTATGTATACCACTGATAATTGATAATGTATACTACTAATTATTCATATTGTATACTACTGATTATTTATTATGTATACTACTGATTATTCATTATGTATACTACTGATCATTCATTATGTAAACTACTGATTATTCATTGTATACTACTGATTATTCATTATGTATACTACTGATTATTCATTATGTATACTACTGATAATTGATAATGTATAATACTAATTATTCATATTGAATACTACTGATTATTCATTATGTATACTACTGATTATTCATTATGTATACCACTGATAATTGATAATGTATACTACTAATTATTCATATTGTATACTACTGATTATTCATTATGTATACTACTGATCATTCATTACGTAAACTACTGATCATTCATTATGTATACTACTGAGTATTCATTATGTATACTACTGATCATTCATTATGTAAACTACTGATCATTCATTATGTAAACTACTGATCATTCATTATGTA
>VMBQ01002803.1:3956-47636 GCA_007657795.1 Dreissena rostriformis | reverse complement strand
TGTATTGAATTTTTGGTTTAAACAGATTCTCTTCTAAACACAAATTCAGTTAAGGCAGACAGTGTTTTCCTTAACCCTTTGAGCGCTGGAACCGGATTTTGAAGGCCTTTGCAAACAGTTTGGATCCAGATGAGACGCCACAGAACGTGGCGTCTCATCAGGATCCAAACTGTTTGCTATTCTGATAGTATTCTTTGAAAAAATTCGAAGAAAATGCTAATTTTAGAAATTCAGCAGACAACATTTTAGCAGACGACGAATTTCCCAGCATGCAAAGGGTTAACATACAAACAAGATATGAGCCTCACTCTGTGAAAAGGAGGTTAAATGCATGTGTGTAAAGTGTGGTCCCAGATTAGCCTGTGCAGTCCGCACAGGCTAATTTGGGACAAACCTTTCCACTTTTAAGATATTTTTCGTTTAAAGAAAGTCTTCTTAGCGAAAATCCAGTTTAGGCGGAAATTGTTGTCCCTGATTAGCCTGTGCGGACTTCACAGGCTTATCTGGGACGACACTTTACGCACATGCATTTAACCTTCTTTTCACAGAGCGAGACTCATATACATCATATTTGTTCAACTACCATACACCAATTAAAAAATGTTTAGACAGCATTTACATCATAAAATGTTGTTTAAAAATATCTAAACATTGTTTTTTATCTACACAAGTTTATGCAATGTATCTTCATCCAAATTATCTGAGTTTTTATTTATATTTTAGGTTTACATTGGAACTAAAAAAAAAACAAAAAAAAAAACATGGCTATGCCACCAAACCACGTCCAGGTTTTCAACATTTTACCAATTTATCAACTTCAATGACAATAAATCTGCAATCCCAAGCTAGTGCCCGTTCTCACCAACCAATTCTAAGCCTTAAGACCAAAGAATAGTCTTAGATTCAAGAAAATGCACTTCATAATTTAGAGATGTAAAGGCTAAAAATTTAGCTTATGTCATTAACAACTTGTTCCATAAGATAAATAATGTTATGATAGGAGTTAAATGCCATTTAAGACACAATATTCAAATTTTTAACGCACATTATATTTAAAAAAATATTCTTTACTCTTAGAATTAATGACAATATTTGTTGGCAAATACAGTCCCAGGTCTAAATATAAGATAATCCAACGCCTAGGAATTTCAATTTCATTGGAAACCCGGTTAATACTGAGTTCAAATACCTCAGTAAGACCAAAAGGATTTCCTCGGATGAGAGACTCAGCTGCCTTCAGGGCTTCCCCTACCTGGTCTGGCCCCTCATTGTTTATCAGATCTACAATTTACAAACCATGATCATTTTAAATTATGTAACACTAAAGATGACATAAATGCTGTATCTAACAAATGCAAACCAGACTATAAGCTACATTGAAAAACAAATTAACTTACATCTCCACATTTCATTCACAAAGTGGGTCTTTATTAAGATAAAAAAATAGTACTTGTATAAATTTCTATAGAACTGTCTATTTTCAAAATCTCTTATTTTATTTTAAAGAATAAAAAAGTATCTAAAGTTGTTTTCAACATTTCCATCATTATTATTCTTACCTTCCATACAATCCCGAACATACTTGGGTTGCTTGACCTTGGACTTATCTGTGTCATTTGTAAGGTCATAAGGCTCAAGGTCATCATCACTAAAAAAGATAATATAAACCATTTATGGAATAAATATGAGCCTCGCTTCGGGAAAGCGGGGCTTAATGCATTTGCGTAGTGTCGTCCCAGATTAGCCTGTGTCATCCGCACAGGCTAATCAGGGAAAACACTTTCTGCTTAAATGGAATTTTTCTTTAAAGAAGTCTTTTCTTAGGGAAAATCTAGTTTAGGCGGAAAGTGTCATCCGTGATTAGCCTGTGCTCAGGCTAATCTGTGACAACACTATACGCACATTTATTAAACCCCGTTTTCACAGAGCGAGACTCATATGATTAAACCATGTATTGAATGCAATTTAAAGATTATTACTGAATGCAATAAAAAGTTTTTAATCTTCATGTCAGAAGAAACCTATGTGAAAACACTTGCCAGTAACAACAACAAACGTCTCTACTCAGAGCTTACTTTGCCATTCACCAAATAAGAACAACATGACACACCAACAACGATAATAAATAATGTGTCAACAAACACAGTAATAAAGCACTAAAATTAGTACTTTTGTGGTCACAAACAGCGTATGTTGGCAGAATGTCAAGGGCAAAAAGTAAAATCGTACGATTTATTCCATGAAAAAAGCAAAATTAAACAAGAGATGTGTTTGTCAGAAACACAATGTCCCCTACTGCGCCGCTTTGATTTTTTTTTTTTTTACCTTTGAACTTGAAGGATGAACTTGACCTTTCACCACTCAAAATGTGCAGCTCCATGAGATACACATGCATGCCAAATATCAAGTTGCTATGATCAATATTGCAAAAGTTATGACCAAGGTTAAAGTTTTGTGACAGACACACTCAATGACAGACTGGCCAAAAACAATATACCCCCCCCCCCCCTTTTTTTAAAGGGGGCATTAAAAACCAGGTTATCATTTTCAGAAAAATGTTACCGGTTAACTGATCGTTTCGGTAGGTTATCCAGGTTAACCTCTTGCATCCCTACTCAAAACCCCATAAAAAGGCAAAATGAGAAGAACTTTGATATTAGATAAATTTGGCTTAAGTAAATTGAACCAGGGCCACCTTTTATTATTATTTCTATGTAGTTATGTACAGGAATACCAGTACCTATCAAGATCTGATGGTGGGTCACATGTTTGTTTATCCTGTGATGATGTCACTGATGATGTCACTGGTTTCTGGGCACCTGCTGATGACATCACAGAGCTGGGCTCACTTTCCAGGAACTCATCGATTCCCAGGAGGGCCACCTCTGTACCATTTTCTGACAGCAGCATGCTCAACTCACTGTGAAAGATAAATATGCCTCACAGAATAAGCTGACAACCAAAATAAGCATTTTATACTTTTTTGTTGCGAATGTAAAAGTTCTAACCACGAGAATTGCAAAGTAAACTGTAGTTTTGACTTGAGTTGCGCATAGATTTATACAATTATGTTAGAACATGTATATTTGTCAATAAACAACTCTCATAACAAATTGTGTGGGAATAAAACAGCTTAAGCTAACGCCCATAGGATTTTATTCCTATGCATGATAACTAAACTTTATTGTTTATCAGCTGATTAACTAAAAAAAAATATAAAAAATAAAAATAAACTCTTTAAAACATCATGTCACATATTACAGAACATCTGAGTTTCATATAAAAATACTGTTTACTGCTTTAAAGAGTTCTAGTTGAGTGATATGGCTTTAACATTGTTTTCTTTTATTCTCAGTAAGATCTGCCATGTGATGACAGTAATACATTTTGTAAATTCTGACACAGAATGCTTTTTTTTTAAGTTAACATGCCTTAATTATATGCACTTGTATTTTAATGTGCACTATAAATAATGGCGAATATAAAACATCAACCAAGTTTTCCAACATCATATCACACAAATAAGAATATACCAGTAGTAGGCACTTTGTTGTACTTACTCCTGTATATAAACTTTGTTGTTCGCACTCCCGTATATCAATACTTACTCCCTTATATAAATACTTACTCCGGTTTATCAACTTTGTTGTACTTACTCCGGTATTTCAACTTTGTTGTTTGCACTCCCGTTTATCAATACTTACTCCCTTATATAAATACTTACTCCGGTTTATCAACTTTGTTTTACTTACTCGGGTATTTCAATATTGAAATGATCTACTGGCACGACCAGCAAGGCTCTCAGCTCTCTCACTTCATCATCCTCCTCGACCTGGACACAAACAAGATATGAGCCTCGCTGTGGGAAAACGGGACTTAATGCATGTGCGTTAAGTGTCGTCCCAAACTAGCTTGTGCAGTCGCACAGGCTAATCAGCGACAACACTTCACGCCAAGACTGGATTTTTGCACAGGTGTTGGGCGCGTGGCCAAGTCACTTAAACACTATCAATATGTCATAAAACAACATTTTTTATAAAAAATCAAAAATCAAAAAAAATCTGATATAAATATATATATACATGGAAGGTAGCTCTTGACACAGGAAAACCTCCATCAACATTTTAAGCTATTAATTGACAAAATGGCAGTCGATTTTCGTAAACTATGTACCATTTTGTTGGGAAAGGTTGCCTCGTGACGAAAAATGACCACAAACGGCTACTTGCCAACAAAAACTACAAGCAAACACTTGTCGAACTTGTTGAAATGCTAAGTCGGCCATCGGCAGACCGATGTTCAGTGCCAATTTTTACCAGAGTAAAACTATCGAAATACCCCAGCTACCGAACATAATCCGCATAAGTACAATAAACAAATAAGAGTTTATCAACTTACAACACAGATTCATCCAACAAAGAGTCATCCCCAATTAGCCTGTGGGGACTGTCCCATAAAGCTACATTTTCTCAGAGCAAGGCTCATATTAAAACAGTTTTGACCATAATATTCTCTTTTTGTAACATTGAACATTTATGTCAATTGAAATTATAATGACATTGAGCATAACTTTCTTGACCAGCTATTCTTAAGTCTGTTTAAATAGGATTAGCTTTGTAAAAATATAAAATGCTTTAAATGAACATTTACAGTGAAATAAATAAAAATATTTATTTGTACAACACTATCAACATTAAAATAGTTATAGGACTAAAATAAGCAAAATTTGATTCTTAAAACTGTTAGAGTAATTTTTAAGAAATCAAAGTAAGATTTTCACATATTTAAGGTCTATAGAAAGTTTCTAGGTTTCCGCACCACTTATGTGGTACAAGCTCACCTCAAAATTGAGGTCAGGCCCATCTGGCTCCAGCCTCCGTGTGATGATCTCCCCTACTACCATTCCCAGCTTCCTGATCCGGGCATCCGCAAAGCTGATGTGGTTGTCAACACTCGTCAACAGGTGACGGAGTAGCTCTGGTGAACAACAACAATAAAAGCTTTAAAATTGAGACTTGTTCTGGGAAAACTGGGCCAAATGCACATGCGTGAAGTTTCATCCCAGATTAGCACAGGCTAATCAGGGACGACACTTTCCACTTTTATGGATTTTTTTTTAAAGGAGGTCTCTTCAAAACGAAAATCCAGCATTGGCAGAAAGTATTGACCCTGATTAACCTGTGCGGCTGCACAGGATAATCTGGGATGACACTAATTCACATGCATCAAGCCCAGTTTTTCTAGAATGAGGCTATTGTATAAAATGTATTTAATTCTCAGCAAGATCTGCCGTGTGATCACAGTTACCAATTTTGTAAAATCTGCTATCGTACTCAGTTTCATACAGAATGCTTTTTTATGTTAACATGTCTGAACTATGTGCACTTGTATTATAATGTGCACTTAAAATAATGGTGACATGATGACTTACTGACATCAAACAAGTTCTGAATAAACTGAATGATCTAAATAAGCATGTGCATTTGCACACACACACACACGTGTGAAGTTTCTATTGAATAGCTGTAGTATAGTCAAATGGACATGTGCACGCAAACCTAAGCCATAATATTACACAGACACTGACGTAGACAATTGGTTCAGTAACACAGCTTCGTGTCTTAGATGAATAGTCGATGAATAGTGAAGCTAAACCCTTTTCCTTTAGTTTAAACATATTTATTTATTTTTGGCAAATACAGTGTACATCAATCATTCACAATACAATCATTAAAAGAAAAGGATTAAAAAGAAAGAAATAATTCTTATATAGTTTCTCTCCTTGCAGTAGTATTTACACAATAAATGAATGTGCTTTAAGACGTGTTTACATTGAATATGGCAGAAATAATAACTATTCATGTACATAATAAAATTGTCCTGTCAAGTCAATAAACTAATAAAGCAGAAACAACAGTTTCACATCTCCCGGTATCCGGACAAACGGCACCCGGACAATCGGCACCCATTGTTTTTTTGCAATCCCGGACAAACGGCACCCAGTAAATTTGTTGACGCGGACAAACGGCATGCGGTAAATTTGTCGACCCGGACAAGCGGCACCCGATTAAATTGTAAACCCGGACAAACGGCACCCAATATAAAGTTATGAATGTTTGATGTTTTACAGTAGATTCCACTTAATTGAATATCGGATAATTGAATAATTCGGTTAATTGAATAGAAATTGAAAACACCAAACCATTTGCATCTCTTCCCGTTGTAAATATTCCACATATTCTGATAGAAAATATGTCGTAATTCGGTTAATTGAATAGCCAATTTTCGAGAGTACACTATAAAAAAAAAAATTGTGTGTTTTATATACATGTATATATTTGTTTTCAACTTAAATGTTATGAAAACGTGACATATTTATTTTATACTGTTTGTATTAAGACGATGTACTTACGTATAAGTCTAAATAAAATGTCTGTTCTGTTCTATAATCCAGCAAAGAATGTCATAAATCTCCAAGGATACGAATCGTATCGACGATTTTGACAGACACGCTCAATTGACAGCCTTTGTTTTCATTTCACACCATGCATGTATGCAGCGTCNGATTGTCCGGGTCGACAAATTTACCGGGTGCTGTTTTTCCGCGTCAACAAATTTACTGGGTGCCGTTTGTCCGGGATTGCAAAAAAACACTGGGTGCCGATTGTCCAGGTGCCGTTTGTCCTACAATCACATCTTCCATGTTTGATTTTACCAGCCAACAATGTTCTCACCGTCTTTCAGCTCGTGTTTCTGAGGGTCGGTGAGGAAGGCCATTGAGATGACTAGGGCCTGGGTGAGGTAGTGGTGCTGCTCGTACGACGTGTGCTGCACCGAGCTGCGGTCGCCCCACACCTGAACCAGCTCCTTCAGCATCTGTACACAGCAGCAACAGTTTCAGTTTAAACATAATTTAATTTACATCATTGGTTTTGTTATCAAAAAGCAACAAAGTAGCTAAGGAAATCTCTTTTTAACAAACATTGTAAATAAATTTAGAAATATCTCTTAATTGTCTAGTGTTAGTACTAGACATTACAGATGTGAACTTGTTTCAATGTAAAACGCTTTGTTAGCTTTAAAGTTAATCTTGATGTGTCACAGACAATAAGTGTCGCGTTCTGAGAAAACTGGGCATAATGCATGTGCGTAAAGTGTCGTCCCAGGCCAATCAGGGACGACACTTTCCGCCTAAATTGGACTTTTGCTAAGAAGAGACTTCATTTAAACGAGAAATGTCATAAAAGCGGAAAGTGTCGTCCCTGATTAGCCTGTGCAGACTGCACAGGCTAATCTGGTATGACACTTTGCGCATATGCATTATGCCCAGTTTGTTTTCTCAGAACACAACTCAAAATGCCCCCCCCCCACATTACGTGTTTGGACACAGAAATACCAGTAATTCATAGAGGACCTGCTTCCACACAAAAAATTAAGTTTATACATGAACCTCTCTCTGGGAAAAAGGAGCTAAATGCATATAGGTAAAGTATCATCCCAGATAAGCCTGTGCAGTCCACAAAGGGGCAACACTTTAAGTATAGACTGGATTTTTGTTTAGAAGAGACTTCCTTTAAACAGGAAATTCCATACAACAAGAAATTCTGAGGACACTTGCATTTAGCCCACATTTAGCCCAGTTTTCCCAGAACAAAGCTCATGTATTCAATACTTTAGAAATTTCTTCCTTAATGACCACCAAAACATTAAGACATTAAGGTCATGGGGGGGGGAGAAGTTTCAGCAAAATCCCCCAAAGAGGTAAAAGAGGTGTTAATTGTATGTTTCTTTTTTGTTGATTTTATTTTAATCAAGCAAAAAAAAAATGACAAAATTGCATTTTGTGTTGAACAGAAAATACTGATTTATAAGCATATGTATATCAATATGTTGAAACTGTCTTATTTATTTTCTTAATTGTGTATTTCTGTCACAAGATTTTTACACATGAAACACATGCTTGTAGCAAGGTCATCATCAAATACAACAAGGCTTGTCATCATAGGATGACATATGCAACCTTTTTTCCACATTTTTCTTAACCTAAACGCACATTTTTTTCCACATTTTTCGAAACCTAAACGCAAAGTGTGACAGAATTTCAGACGGACGGACAGACAGACGGACAGTGCAATCACTATATGCCCACCTTTGGGGGCATACAAATCTGTATTTATTAATGCCATAACTTCGTGAACCATATTATCTATGTAAAATTCCATCACTGAAACTGGTTACCCTTTTAACCCTTTGAGGGCTGAAACCGGATTTTGAAGGCCTTTGCAAACAGTTTGGATCCAAACGAGACGCCACAGAACGTCTCATCAGGATCCAAACTGTTTGCTATTCTGATAGTATTCTTTGAAAAAAATCGATGAAAATGCTAATTTTAGAAAATTCAGCAGACGACATTTTAGCAGACGACAAATTTCCCAGCATGCAAAGGGTTAAAACTAGAATATGTTCCACTAAAGATTCATACCTTTGCATACAGGTACTTTCTACTTGCTCCTGTGGCCAAATATCCAATGACATTCTGCAAAACCTGAGGCTGTAAATAAACAATGTCAGTACTTTCCTTATAAACAAATGTGAAAACAATTGTTACATAATTCTTTCAAAAGTGTGCCAGCTTATAAAAAATCATTTAAGGATGCTTTTCTCTTAGCCCGTAGTATCAAGATTAAAGTAATAGCAGACCAATGGAGTCAGGTTTAATCAGGAAATACCAACTGCATTTGTTACATCATGGTTTCCCTTGGTGTTTTGACGGATATTGTAAAACGAGGGTATCTCAGGAAAACTCGGTGGGAAAATTCGGTATTTATCTGTCATAAACTGCAAGTTATTTATACACATAATTTATTTGTTAACTGTCACTTTAAAAAATATTATGTGTTGTCTTCGTGATTATTAATATGTAAACAAATGTATACCTTAAACATGGAAATCCAACGTATCAACACAACAGCTTACCAACAAACAGGCTGGTGGAAGTGACTACAGTGCTTTATCTACCAACAAACAGGCTGGTGGAAGTGTCTACAGTGCTTTATCTACCAACAAACAGGCTGGTGGAAGTGTCTACAGTGCTTTATCTATATAATGTGTTTATACATGTAAATGACAGGAATGTTTTGTTTTGTCTCCAAAAATATCTACCATCACAAACAACGAAACTTTATGTAGACTTGTCTGCCCCTACCTTAAATAACCTTAACTGAAATTTCATGTATTCATGATCTCTGAATATGAACCTCACTCTAGAAAAATGAGGCTTAAAACATGTGCGTAAAGTGTCATCTAAGATAAGCCTTTGCAGTCCGCAGAGGCTAATTAGAGACTATACATTCCGTCTAAAATGGACTTTTTCAAATAAGAGACTTCCTTAAAACAAAAAATACCATAAAAGCGGAAAGTGTCATCCCTGATTAGCCTGTGTGGACTGCACAGGCTTATCTGGCATGACACTTTTACTCACATGCAGTAACCCCCCTTCTCTCAGAGTGCCGCTCATATTATTTTACTGGCATTACAAGTAAAACAAACAGCTTCAATTGAAGTACATGTATAAAATGCCTTAGTAACACTCACTGTGCTAAAGTATCTGTGAAAAATAAGCTTGGTGCACAACAGGAGCTGGATCTTCTGGTTCTGGGTGACACAGTTTCCTAGGAAACGATCCATCAATCCATACCTGGAACACAAGCATTTCAAACTGAGCAATTGAGCTGCTTCCTGATAAAACTTGGCTTTGAACATGTGCGTAAAGTGTTGTCCCAGATTAGTGTGTGCACTTTTATGGTATTTTTCTTTTAAAGAAAGCGTGTTCTTAATAAAAAAATCAGCTAAGGCTAAAAGTGTTGTCCCTGATTAGCCTGTGTGAACTGCCCAGGCTAATTTGGGATGACACTTTAGGCACATGCATAAAGCCAAATATTCCCAGAACATGGCTCAATTGTAAAGCATTAATTATAGCAAACAAATAACTTTGAAAAACAGTTATGCACAGAAACACATGAAATATAAAAAAAGTTATATCAACCATTAAAACAAAACTTATAAAGCTGTTGTGCATCCTCCGCCATGGTGCATTTTTTTCGAAAGTTAAAAAATTAAATAAAACATGATGTTTTGTGAAACACTATGCCCCCAGTAGGTACACTGGCTTACTTATGATTACTGGCATTGGAAATGTCTGTACTAAACTGTCAATGCAAAGGACAAAGATGACAATGACAACATTTTATAGCTGCTGGTGGGTGGTGCTGCTGGTGGGTGGTGCTGCTGGTGGGTGGTGCTGCTGGTGGTAGTTGGTGGTGCTGCTGGTGCTGGTACTAGTGCTGCTGCTGGTGGTAGTGCTGCTGCTGTTGTGTGGATGAATGCGTTCAACTGTATGAGTTACACATGCATGTAAAATATGAAGTATGTGTTTCAAGTGGTACTGAAGTTTTGGCATATGTAAAATAACAGATTTTGACCTTTGTAATTGACCTTTGACCTTTCACGATGACCTTGACCTTAACATTGTACCTCTTAAAATGTGCAGCTCCATGAGTTGCACATACATACCAAATATGAAGTTGGTAGCTGCAATAGTTGTTAAGAAGTTATAGTGTCTATTGAATTAGCGATTTGGACCCATATATTTGACCTTTGACCTTGAAGGATGACCTTGAGCTTGACCGTTCACCACTCAAAATGTGCAGATCCATGAGATACACACGCATGCCAAATATCAAGTTGCTATCTTCAATATTGCAACGGTTATGGCCAATGTTAAAGTTTGCGCAAACCAACAAACCAACAGACAGGGCAAAAACAATATGTCCCCCAGTAAAGTTATCACAAGTCCCTGGCATTATGTTATTTTAAACAAAAGACAGCACCTCTTTTAAATATAATGCGATCATGAAAGCTTGATATACGTGCATTAGAACTTTTAGATAATGATACTGGCAAAGGATGACCAAAATGGAATACAAGTTGTTGGAGGAGTTGGACAAAGACATTCTTTAATGAATCTTCAAACAAAGGGCAATAACTCCTTATCAATAAAGTAATTGCGAAACCTGGGCAATATGCAATGTAGCATTTGGAGAAAATTATTCAGTAAAAATTTGACAAAAAATCGCACGCACAATATTGGAGGAGAAGAGCTGAAGAGCCTTTACACAAACATGAAACCTTGACAATATGCGCTGTTGCACTGGCAGATAATTATTCAGTAAAAGTTTGACAAAAATCGCACACAAAATGTAGGAGTTGAGCACAGAGGCTATCATATGAAATTTTAAAGAAAGGGCAATAACTCCTTACTAAACAACGCAATCGTGAAACCCTGAAAATAGGCTTTGAAGCACTTTTCTGTAAAAAATTGAGGAAAATGGTTTAAAATAAAATTAAGTTGAGTTGCACAAATACATACATAAGGCCAATCACCAGTTTTCCATACCTAGATACTAGGGTTCAATGAGCTCTATATCATTGGACACGAACAATTAAATATGTTGTAAGAAGTGTAAATACAAAACTAAATAAAGCTTAGATTCAAATGTATCTGTAACTATTACATGTTGATGCCAATAACCAAATAGGACTCAGTTCCCTCTATACTGAGAAATCACTAATTTTCGCAGGGTTCTAATGCCAGCATTTTTGTTTGCGTCCCCACCATAATTTATCACCACCACAAATATGTACCCATTTAATAAAAAGATAGCTTTTATGCAAAAAACATTTTAATCCATATCTACAGACTTAATCATCTAAAAACTGTCCTTTTTTCATTTTCTTTACATAAATTATAAGTTTTATCCATACGTTAAATATTCTTTTATTTAAGTTATAAACATACAAAATCTTATCTCTTATTTCCATTGCATACGTTTTTAAACATTCAACAAAAAGCCCATTATATATTTCTGTTCAAATGACTTCACACAAATCTTAACGACGTTGCCCTTCATTAATTCATAGCAAAATGACGTCAAAGTCTGGTTCTAATGTAAACTATCTGTTGTGCAAAAGAATTTAAGAAAATAACCCATTTATGCCTAGCGTCTAGAAAAAAGGCCTTGGCAAACAACATAGACCCAGATGAGACGCTTCATGATGCGGCGTCTCATCAGGGTCTGCTCTGTTTGCTTAAAGGAATTTCTGTATGAGATATTATAAATATAGAAATAAATATACTAGACATCCCTTATTTTGGAAATAAATTGATCCAATTTAGAAGGATGGGAGAGTCCACTAGGCATAAATGGGTTAAATCCAAACTGACACAAGATTAATGTGCCACCATTGTGGCCTTAAAATTATTAAAGCTACAGCCAATGAACTTTTTTGTATTGAAATTCTATCAGAAGCATTTTTCTGCATTTAATCTGTGTATGAACTGTTTTGAAAATTATGCCTTATATGCATAAACGCAATCAGCAATGAGCAAATTCAAGACCGAATGAACATGAACATAATTGAAATTGCGCTAAATTTGTATCGCACAAATTATGTGGACCACTGATGCAATAATATAGCAAATGCTTACATGAAATTACACTCATTTGTGTCGTGTTCTGAGAAAACTGGGCATAATGCATGTGCGTAAAGTGTCGTCCCAAATTAGCCTGTGCCGTCCGCACAAGCTAATCAGGGACGACACTTTCCGCCTAAACTGGATTTTGGCTAAGAAGAGACATCATTTATACAAAAAATTCCATAAAAGCGGAAATTGTCGGCCCTGATCTGGGATGACAATTTACGCACAAGCATTATGCCAAGTTTTCTCAGAACACGACACATTTCAGTTTGTTTTTATGAATAATAGGCAATCAAGATAATCACATAGTCTTAGGTGCTAATTAAGTCAATGAACTGTTACTGGTATTATTAATTGATTACTTCTGTAATTGAAACCTGCTTAATAACTTGCGATGGAATTAATCATGAAGTAATTTGAGTGCCTTATTCATGCCTATTCTCTTCTACTGCTGATACAAGTAGGGCATATACCAGAAACTTAACTAGAATGCAATTGAATTCTCTTCTTACCAGCCTAAAGCCTTCACTAGTGGAACTAGAACACTCTCCATACATCGGTCTGGCACTCTGGTTACTATGGTTTCCATTACTCTGCTCCAAATGAAATCTTGGCGCACCAGTAGCATTGTCTGTTGAAGCATAATGTCCCAGAATTGGTCTGAAAACAATTGCAAGGTTTCAAGCATACTGCATTTAAAAAAAACAAAAAACTTTTACTAAGCAAAATTGCGTAGAACATGTATTAGACTGAAGTTTATCTAAAAAAAAATTAAGATATCTCAACAGTTTTTTTCTACAGATAAAGCAAATACACTTTAAATGTTAACAGTGCTGGTGAGTTTACAAGGCAAATCANTAAACTGCCATCAAAGACCAATATGAAATGTGGTGTTGCTGGCATAAACTCATGTCCTATGTAGTACGCACTTAAAAATTGCTTTCCCAAAACATTTTCCTGAATTGTACATAAAATGTACACGTAGCAACAGGAATGCTGAGGTCAGCACGAGTTTCCCCCAGTGAAAATAGACCATACTCAATTGCCATCTACCATCTAGTCAATAATGTTATTATTGTATAATGGTATTCGCTTCAGAACTTTTCATTGACCGTGGAGCCTGGGGAGATGGTTGCGTTGGTTGGGCCGTCTGGTGGTGGCAAGTCAACCGTCGTCAACCTTATAGAACGATTCTATGATCCTGATCAGGGCAACATTACACTAGGTATATCCCTGTGTGAAGATTAATGATATATTAAAGCTCAGTAAACAATTAATAGACCATTAAAAACCTTTGCATACAAACTGAAGCTTGAAGATATTTAAGAATCGAAGAAGTTGGAGTAGTATATATGGTGTCCACTTAGTGGTTCTGAGGTTACGAGTGTAAACCCACTCTGCTAGCATTCTCAACATCTTCCTACAATGACATCAAGTTCTGGTTCCAGCCAAATAATAATCTTGATTGTATCTTTATAAGCCTTAGCATTGGATGCTACATGTATTAAGTTAAACTGTATAGTTTCGTTCATCAGGGGGTCATAATCTACGTGAGCTAGACCCGCAGTGGTTCCGTAAGAGGATCGCCATGGTGAGCCAGGAACCCACGCTGTTTGCGTGCTCCATCAGGGACAACATTGCATACGGCAGGCAGGCTACCATGGAAGAGGTAGGCAAGGTTTCCATATGGAATGTAATGAAAATGAGTCTCGCTCTGTGGAGAGAGGGTTTATTGCATGTGTGTAAAGTGTCGTCCTAGATTAGCCCGTGCAGTCCGCACCGGCTAATCAGGGACGACACTTTCCGCCTTGACTGGATTTTCGTCAAGAAGAGTCTTAAAACAGAAAATACAATAAAAGCGGAAAGTGTCGTCCTTGATTAGCCTGTGCAAACTGCACAGGCTAATCTGGGACGACTCTTTACACACATGCATACAACCCCCGTTTCACACAGCACAACTCAAATATAAAATAACATCAGGTAGGATCTATCAGCACATTGAATGCCTTATATAGCGGAATTCCTTGCTCTAATCAATCAAGTGAATGGTATTAAGGGTACTTCAATAAAGTATTTAAAATACTAGCAACAATTTCATTGGTTTGATTAAAGTCTTGTTATTTTACTTTTGTAAGCGTTTTGGTCAAAGATCTTTCTCAGGGTTGTTATAATTAGTAATCTTTTTTGCGTATGTTTTTTAGGCTACCAGACGTTCAGCTTATGTTCATTGTGTTATTGTGCACTATTTAAGTAAACTTAACGCTCAAAATTAATAAAACAGGTCAATTAAATTCCAGGTTTTAGCAGCCGCAAAGGAAGCTAATGCCCATGAGTTTGTGAGTGGGTTTGAGGCTGGGTATGACACACTGGTGGGTGAACGAGGTGTCCGTCTGTCTGGCGGCCAGAAACAGAGAATAGCCATCGCAAGAGCCCTTATCATGGACCCTGTTATTCTCCTCTTAGATGAGGTGCCAGCTTGTATACTGTTGAAATTGTGTTAAAGCTATGCTCGTCAGTTGTTAAATTTGTTTGAATTTGAATAATTTGTAAGCATAACAGGTTTAGTAGAGATTTTTTAATTTGAGAAGTCTATACAAATGTGTGCGGTCTAAGTCTTATATGTTTTATCGTTTTCATGTACACAGAATGTTTCAGTTAATTATGTGTAAAAGATTATTTTTCAAATCATAAACAATTTAAGTTGCAACAAATGATAAGCATTATGCAAGTTTAGTTTTAAAAGTATTACAAGTTTTGCAATACCATTATCAGCTCTCAATTCTAAGTATCCTCCTGTCCGAAATCTGACAGATCTCCGTTGTTGCAGGTGTCATTTTCATGTGCACGTATTCATTGTAAATTACAATAATGATGCTCTCTGACAATCGATTGCAAGGTGTCTGTGTGTTGGCAGGCTACGAGTGCGCTGGATGCAGAGTCTGAACACCAGGTCCAGGAGGCCGTGGACCGAGCCATGAAGAAGCGGACTGTGGTCGTCATAGCTCACAGGCTGTCTACAGTCCGCAAGGCTGGAAAGGTATGTTCATGTTTGTGTGTCCGAAGATTTGAAGTTAATTGATTTCAGTTGATTTAAGTCTGAAATATCAACCCTAAACTGGTCACCTCAGTCTTTGGTTGCCATGGACATTTGTATGACCCAACAAAATGGGAATATTGCTCTTGTCGTTTTTTTTCAATTTGTTTCTTGCTTAAAGCATCTAACTTTAGATTTTTTTAAACTGTTTTTTGGTTAACCCTGTAATTATACCCCCACAAACAAAGTTTAGGGGGTATATAGGAGTGAGCTTGTCTGTCGGTCTGTCTGTCGGTCTGTCGGTCCATATTGGTTGTCCGCTCTCTAACTCAAGTTGTTTTTATCCGATCTTCACCAAACTTGGTCAGAAGTTGTATCTGGATGATGTCTAGGTCAAGTTCGAATATGGGTCATGCCGGGTCAAAAACTAGGTCACAGGGTCACTTAGTGCGTTTTATACATTCATCATGTTGTCCGCTCTCTAATTCAAGTAGTTTTCATCCAATCTTCACCAAACTTAGTCAGAAGTTGTATCTAGATGATGTCTAGGTAAAGTTCCAATATGGGTCATGCCGGGTCAAAAACTAGGTCACGGGGTCACTTAGTGCGTTTTATACATTCAGCATGTTGTCCGCTCTCTAATTCAAGTAGTTTTCATCCAATCTTCACCAAACTTGGTCAGAAGTTATATCTAGATGATGTCTAGGCCAAGTTCGAATATGGGTCATGCCGGGTCAAAAACTAGGTCACGGGGTCACTTAGTGCGTTTTAACATGCAAAATATTCTGTGTCAATGCGGCATGTGGGGGTATTCGTCACGTCTGTGACAAAGCTCTAGTTGTTATTAAAGAACATTTATATTGAAATACACTTTAAAACTTTTTGTTCTTTCAAGAAACATTCAGCATATTTAAACTTGTAATGAACAGTTTGAAAGTTTGACCCCTTTGCAGGTTGTGGTTATTGACAAGGGAGCTATAGCAGAGCAAGGAACCCATGATGAGCTGTTGGCCAGGGACGGGGTCTACAAGAAACTTGTGCATAGACAGATGATGGCAGGCTTTAGTTTTGAGTCCAGTGTGGATAGCAACACTGTGATAGCTGGAACCAGTATAGGGCCCGGTGGCAATAGCCAATCTGTTGAAGCTCACATTACAAATGACTTAGACTGAATTATAAGGGTAAAGTGACTGAATTTCAAGGGTGCGTGTGACTTATTTTAAAGGGTTAATTGATTCATCTTTTGTTATCAAGAAAAGTTTTTAACATTGTGCATGATAATGATGAAAATGAAAAACATGTATCGGCATATAAAATATGATAAATATCAACAACAATTAAGCCTGGATGTCTTAACAGTGATTAAGACCAGGTTATCTTAACAGTGATTAAGACTAGGTACTATGTATTTCTTGTGTGCATATTTTAAGAACAAGCATACAGGAACGTTTTCATGGTAATTATTTATTTTCCTATATCCTCAAACAATTCTTTGGTGGCATGTGCAAGTCTGAAAAAATCATTAATGCATTTGAATGCCTTGGTTGAAACTGTTGTTTGTATTTGGTGTATTTTGGTAAATTATTTGGTGCAAATGCGAATATCACATGTTGTTTCCATTAAAACGTTTCTCTTTACATTGAGAACTTACCACAAACAGATATTGCTGTTAGTTTTTGCAGCAGTTTACTACAACATGAGAAGTATTTAATTAGTGTTGAAATTTTCAACCTTTGATACTTTCCTTACGCTGTTAATTGGCAATTATTATAAATCCATTACAATAATCACAAACCTAATGTGTAAAGCATAATTGATAGATAGCCTTACTGAAAAATCAGCTACAAACTAAAAGTAAATGAAACGTGGTAAGTATACATGTAGGTCCCTATTATAACAAACTTCATGTTCTTATTATCTTAGTTCCCATAACACATGGAGTGATAAAGTTAACAATATAATGTACAAATGTTGTGTTAGAAATATGCATGCATACATGTTGAAAGATGTGATTTTGTGATAAGAAAAAATGATTTGACTTTTACACCATTCTGTGATAATACAATTCTTGTTTTTTCGTTTATTATTAAAAGCGTGCAAAAAAGTTTTTCGTTGATCTTGTTTATGTGGGTCAAATTAAAAACCTCCTATAAAATTGAAATAATGTTATAAAGTGGTGGTTAAGTTCGTTTTTTATAATTCAGGAAAGTTCAATTGAGCATTCGGAATTAAAGCAAGTGTCTGAGGGAGTTTTCACAGTTATCCTTTGTTAGTTATTTTAACATTGAACATAATTCATCATTTGAATCTCGCTCTGTGAAAAGGGGGTTTAATGCAATTGCGTAAAGTGTCGTCCCAGATAAGCATATGCACAGTCCTCACGGGCTAATCAGGGACGACACTTTCCGCCTAAACTAGTTTTTGCTAAGAAAACACTTTCTTAAAACGAAAAATATACAAGCGGAAAGTTTCGTGCTGGATTAGCCTATGCGCAGTGCACAGGCTTATCTGGGAGGACACTACGCACATGCATTAAACCCATTTTTCACAGAGCGATGCTCTTTTATATTGCAAACATCTGTTTTTGCGATTAACGCATACGCTTCTATTAGCGTACACCTTTATCTCTTCAATTACTTTGAGATAATTCAGTAAAACCCGTCGGGTTAGGCAGATGCTTACCAAATGATTCTTGGCATTGTTGGGGTTTCTTTTTTGCAATTGTAAAAGTAATTAAGTGAATTGCACTAGAAAAGCGAGAATTCGTTCTCTTATTATAAGATGATATTGTAAGTTTCAAGTTTACTAAAATTATAATTAACACGTATTTTTCCTACAAAAAGACTCTGTTTGTCTTCCTAAAAGTATTAGGTCGTTAATATCGATTTGTGTGAAGCAACATTTAAAAGAATACACAACTTGCGGGCGATGTAGGAATCACGCGTGTTTGTCCGGCCGTTATTACGTCCATCCCATCCAATCGGATTCGTTTTCACTTCATTTCTTCGTTATGCCGGAGAGGATGTTTATATTCCTTGAGACATATTTTCCCCAGGAACAGACGATGTGTCTCTTACTTGACACAAATATATCCGTCAACATCATGATCACCATTCAAGGTTAAAAGATAAATACAGGTGAAAACATTCAGTTCGTTTCTGCTCAATGACCTCGTAAACATGGTTAAAGCATGGACGGATTGGATTGCTGTATATTTTCAGATAAGTATTCTCATGAACCGACGATGTGTCGCGCACATGACCAATGCTTTTCTTGAAAGACTTTAAATGGAAATTATATTTACGTTTTTATAACGTATTATACTATAAATGTTACATGGTAACCCAAATAAACTAACGGAATATACAACTTTTGATTTCTTTTTCGAATACTATACTCGAGGGGTACCTCCACTATGCACCAATTAATCAAGGCTAAGGTGTAATTCAGAATGAGACGCGCTCTGAGAGAAGGGGGGTTAATGCATGTGCGTAAAGGGTCATCCCAGATTAGCCTGTGCAGTCCGCACAGGCTAATCAGGGACGACACTTTCCGCTTTTATTGAATTTTGCGTTTAATGGAAGACACTTCTTGACGAAAATCCAGTTTATGCGGAGAGTGTCGTCCCTGATGTGCCTGTGCGGACTACACAGGCTTATCTGGTACGACACCTTACGCACGTGCATTAACCCCCCTTTTCATCATGAAAAGTGCTACATTGGGAAGGCGAGAGAGTTCCTGTAACAATGCCAAACTTCAATAAAAAAATATGTATTCATATAAAAAATCGCAAATGTTTAGTCCGTAGTTCGCTATAACTTTTGAATACGGTACGCAGTTCAGTATATTGCTGTATCGATTGTTAAAGAGAATCAAAGCGCTGAAGGCACTGAATTTGTTCGCTATTGCATAATCTTAGAAGCAACTCAGTTTTCAAACTTATGTTATAGCTTTTTATATCGCAAGTTTGAAATGAACACGACCCATTCAAATTTTAAAGAGTGTGTCTTAAAGCACAGGTCGAGATGTGTGTGATTGTTTATACTCATATTTATGTTATAGAGATGACTTAGACAAAATAACAACAATATGTATTTTTTTTCACAATTGGTCGCTGCACTGGCAACCAGCTTCAGAATTGTGGTTGCCTTGCTAAAGAATAACAAGACTATAATCATATACATGTTGTGATATGTGTATCTAATACTTTATCTATTTTCTTTAAATTATTGAGAAACAATTTTGCCCACATGACAGACCTTTTAATGCAGCATTAAGCCCCGTTTTCCCTGAAAGCAGCCAATATGTACATATTTCAATGATACACTTACCAATGTCATCACACAAGCTGTTATAAACACTAGACCGGCCAATATGTCCCGCAAGCTCTTAAACCTATTGTTTACATAATTACAGGCTGTCGTCTGCTGAACTGGAGTTATCCACACAGGCAGTCATTGGTTACGGGTCCTAACGTAGCTAAGGCATTGTGATTTCCAAAATTGCGTCTGCATTATTTGTGAGCTTCTTTTCACAAAAAAAACACAACAAAACACGTATAAGTGGAGTTCGTGTCATATTATGATTATTGTCCCCTACCGGTTTCACCGGAGGGGACTTATGGTTTGCGCTCTGTTCGTCCGTCAGTCCGTCAGTCTGTCAGTCTGTCTGTCACACTTTTCTGGATCCTGCGATAACTTTAAAAGTTCTTCATATTTTTTCATGAAACTTGAAACATGGACTGATGCCAAAATGGAGATTATGCACGCCATTTCATTTTGTTCCTACGTCAAGAATTCTGGTTGCTATGGCAACAAATACTAAAAAAAAAATGGTCTGTACGTGTCAATTGACCGGAAGTAGCATGGCAACAAGAAGCCTCATCTCTCCCGTATTGCAGCGCATTAATGCATGATATCCTTGTTCTGGGATTTAAATGGGCTTAAAGCCACACACCTTGAAATGAAATACATGTTAATCAAAACATATATATGCAATTTGAAAGTGTGCTATAGCCTAGTTAGCAAGTAATTTATTATTTTTCAAACGATACCGCTTTTAAAACCGAAAGTAGGATTTCTATACGCATACGTTCATTTCGACAAACGCGATTTTTTTTTTAGTTTTAAAGCGCCAAAAACGGATTTCTACATTGTAACCCCCAGATATATTATAATTGTCATATATAAAATAAAATCTATTGCCTAGTTAGCAAGTAATTTATTATTTTTCAAACGGTACCACTTTTAAAACCGAAAGTAGGATTTCTATACGTATACGTCCATTTCGACAAAAGGGCGATTATTTTAAGTTTTAAAGCTCAAAAAGGCGGATTTCTACCTTGTAACCACCAGATATATTCTAATTGGCATAGATAAAATTAATTCTTTAGCCTAGTTAGTAAGTAATTTATTATTTTTCAGACGGCACCGCTTTTAAAACCGAAAGTAGGATTTCTAGACGTATACGTCCATTTCGACAAACGTGATTATACTTAAGTTTTGAAGCGCAAAAAGACGGATTTCTAACTTGTAACCACCAGATCTATTCTAATTGGCATAGATAAAATCTGTTTCTTATTTATACTTAAATTTACTATGCCAAATAAGGTGTGTGGCTTTAATGCATGAGCGTAAAGTGTCGTCCCAGATTAGAGACTAATCAGGGACGAATATTTTCGCTTAAACTAGATTTTCGTTTAAAAGACAAATACCATAAAAGCGGAAAGTGTCGTCCATGATTAGCCTGTGCGGACTGCATAGGCTTATCTGGGACGACACTTTACGCACATGTATGAAACCCAGTTGTTTTCCAGAACGTGACTCATGAGTTTGCTGACTCGTATCCTGCAGGGTAGAAAAATAGTTCCCGCAAAGATCGAAAATAGAGGCGTGCTCGAGAAAACGGGGCTTAATGCTTTCTAAACGAAAATCCAGTCGGACTGCACTGGCTTATCTGGGACGATACTTTACGCAAATGCATTTAGCCCGGTTTTCCCGAAGACACCACTTAATTTTGTTTGCTTGCCTTAATTGTATTACATATATACCTTTACGATTCTTCTCCTGGGCTTTGATTAATGTATGATTGTTATGTTTGTAGTTTTCAACCATGTACGCTTATTTGCAAAAAAATGCAGTGTGTCAGATAAAAGCTTAATTTGTGTCAAGAGCAGTGTCGACGATGATACCGCGCTCATGTATGTGAGATATGTCACACTTCTCAGTTGAAATGGGAAATACGTAAGCAAATTGCGTTATTCAGTAATGAAGGGTGCGGTGGTAAGTTTCTTGTTTATATTATCATCTGTAAACACAATAACTTGTATTACTGGTAAGAACATATTTAAGATAGCTTGTTTTCATTTTCGCTAACATGCATGTATATGAGCCTCGCTCATTGAAAAGGGGTTTAAATGCATGTGCGTAAAGTGTCGTCCCAGATTAGCCTGTGCAGTCAGCACATGCTAATCAGGGACGACACTTTACGCTTGTATTGTATTTGTCATTTGAAGGAAGACTATTCTGACGAAAATTCAGTTGAGGCGGAAAGTGTCGTCCCTGATTAGCCTGTGCGGAATGCACAGGCTTTTCTGGGACGACACTTTACGCACATGCATTAAACCTCCTTTTCACAGAGAGCGACTCAAACAGTATGTACTTCATCACCTTATTGTTGGGACTTTATGAATTTCACTTTTTTTCTCACAAGAAGTACAACATAACTCAATAAAGATACATTAAAAACAACAACTGAAGCAGCTATGACTTATTTATGATCATCGCATTTTTTTTTACAAATTCTTCATCGGATTTTTAAAAACGCAGACTGAGAACAAGGTCCGTACATAGGTACAACACTTAGTGGCATTAACTTGTTATTATCCTGTTGTCTTAAAATATGTGTGTGTATCTTTCAACAACACAATGAACGAGTGATCTTTAATATTAACTATTGTGGGAATTTTCCATTTTAATAGATATAGCATAAATACTTTCCTTACAAGTACATTGTAAATTACCAGTGGTGGTGAAATGTGTCAATAGCATGGATAACATTTTACCATTTTACCCACGGTCAAAGTCTCTATTATAATTATTTAATTATTATTTTTTAGTTCAGTTATGCATGTGCAATTTTATCAGTACATGTACAGTTTAAGTTGATGAACTGATTTATTTTTCATAAACTGCGGTTTGACAAACGATTTCAGGGAAATCAGTGTTATCTTATAAAACATGATAACATACGCATGATATCTTCAGTGGCAGTATCAACCCTATCAATAATATGAGCTTCGCTCTGTGAAAAGGGGGTTTAATGCGTATGCGTAAAGTGTCGTCCCAGATTAGCCTGTGCAGTCCGCACAGGCTAATCAGAGACGACACTTTCCGCCTAACTGGATTTTTGCTACGAAGAGACTTTCTTAAAAAAATCATAATAATTTAAGCGGAAAGCGTCGTCCCTGATTAGCCTGTGCGGACTGCATAGGCTAATCTGGGACGACACTTTCGCACATGCATTAATACCCTTTTTACAGAGCGCAGCCCATATGTTTCAGTTATCTTGTAGCCAAGTTTGCTTACTAACATTTTCTGAACTATATTTGTTTGATTATTACGACAATCATACTTGAAAAAAAAAGTGTTCACTGTTTTGCTTCTCTATGAAACTGCTTTCCCGAATATACTTGTCTAGCAATCACACAGGCTTCCGTACAGCGCAACGTAAAAATTATGAATAGATAATTTATTATGTTTATGTTTGGTCACACGACTTTGTTGAAACTAATTAAATGCAATAACAAATATGTCCACACTTTATTTACAATAAACATATTAATTATTCAAAAAATACAAAACTAATTAAGAATGTGCAATGCGTCAATCAAAATGGTGCATATGGTCAATGTTGCGTATAATCCACGAGTTGTCCGTTATCTAAAAGTCAATCACAAGCAATCGTGGCCTAAGCCGTTTTGTCACTAAATTGTGACATGTCTTTCAACGTGTTCCCTTTTCTTAGGAACTGACATGTCTCTCGCATCGTACGAAACAATATATACCGGTAGTTATACTATAAAACAAAATAGTTATACATGTGGTCACACTATATAGTTATACATGAAACACTATATAGTTATACATGAAACAGTATATAGTTTAACATGTGGTCACACTATATAGTTATACATGAAACACTATTTAGTTATACATGACACACTATATAGTTAAACATGTGGTCACACTATATAGTTATACATTAAACACTNACATGTGGTCACACTATAAAGTTATAGTGTTTTATCCAGGAGGGCAAATGGGCATGGCGCATTACTTTCAAAAAGGGCATTTTAACGCGCAGTTTAGGCAAAAAGGGCAAAAACGTTCCATGAATACCTGGTTTTGGGAGAAACATGAAATCGCATCAGAGGCAGTTGTGGGAAAACATAAATAAATAAACAAGCACATTTAATGGTAATTGATACATTTAACTTACTTTAAAACTGTTATACATGAAACACTATATAGTTATACATGAAACACTATATAGTTTAACATGTGGTCACACTATATAGTTATACATGAAACACTATTTAGTTATATATGACACACTATATAGTTAAACATGTGGTCACACTATATAGTTATACATGAAACACTATATAGTTATACATGTGGCCACACTATATAGTTATACATGAAACACTATATAGTTATACATGAAACACTATATAGTTATACATGTGGTCACACTAAATAGTTATACATGAAACACTATATAGTTATACATGAAACACTATATAGTTATACATGAAACACTATATAGTTATACATGTGGTCCACTTTCTGAACTCTGAATTCGTTTATCTTTTCTGCTTCGTGTTAGTTACTTCGAATGAAAAGATAAGCATACATGATGACAAAACGTCCCATGCCACGATTGCTTCGAAATGACATACGAGCCTTGCTCTGTGAAAAGGGTTTTTAATGCATGTGCGTTAAGTGTCGTCCCAGATTAGCCTTTGCAGTCCTCAAAGGCTCATCAGGGACAACACTTTTCGCCTAAACAAGACGAGTCTGCCATTACACGAAAAATATAATAAAAGCGGAAAGTGTCGTCCCTGATAAGCCTGTGCGGACTGCACATGCGGACTGCACAGGCTGCACCGTGACGACACTTTACACACATGCATCAAACCCCCTTCTCTCAGAGCGCGTCTCATATTCTGATTTTTATTTTGTTTGTACAGATTAACTTATTAGACATGCAGGAACGTGAGAATACTAGATCGCAAGGACAAATGATGAACATACAGGGATCTCTTGTGAATGAGAAGAGCAAAGTCTGGATTGGATTGTTTCTAGTCATCCTTCTAGAATTTATATCATCACTACCTGCAACGAATTTGCCATGTAAATATACATATTTTCCTAAATTTTCATGGTTCTCATAACTGGAGTTATACGTTTGCTTATGTTTGAATGTTCTGTTTTCTTTCTTTTTTTTCAGGTAGAAGTGAAACTGATTGGAATAGTGACACGTTTTATGATATTTTCAACGCTGTAGCTATCAAAGCGTTGCTTATTTTTGTACTATCTTTGATAATTTGTATATTAAATGGTTTGGATATTCAACAAACGATTGTTACATTTTTGTGCCGCGTTGCAGTTGGATCAATACCGCTGTTCGTATTATATGAATTTGTTCAAATATTTGCCGCAATTGCCGCTGGAAACTTTGACAAAATGACACCGTTCTGTAAACTGGCAATAATCGTTTCTCCAATATGTGGTCTTCTACAACTAAGTATGCTGCTCGAAATATATGTTCGTTTAAAAAAGGTAAATAGTTTTATGTTATTTTATCTTATCGAACAATTTGTAAATGTTTTTTAATCTGTTGGTTTTGTTTATAATTAATTTGAACCGGAAATATGTTTTGAACAATCGTTTGTGCCAGCAATAAAGTGATTCAATAATAATACTTTTTTTTCTTCGGGAATATTTCATCGAGAAAGGATATAATTACTTAACAATATATATGATGAAGGTCACCAGGCCTACTCTTTCGGTAAAATGTATACATGTAGATATATAAACACCACTAAGTTCGCACCCATCAGTTCAGTATTTTATTGAAAACAAACTGACATAATGATTTATTAAACACCACTAAAATATTTTATAATATTAAGTTCGAAACCTTCATCTGTATGTTTTTATCACAAATTGCAGGAAAACCAAAATGTTGTCATCCCAACAGTAAACACGTCTCTCACGCAGTTGAATTCTATGGTGGGTATGTCCTACAGTTGAATAATATGGTGGGCATGCCCTACAGTTGAATACTATGATGGGTATGTCCTACAGTTGAATACTATGGTGGGTATTTCCTACAGTTAAATACTATGGTGGGTTTGTCCTACAGTTGAATAATATGGTGGGTATGTTCTACAGTTGAATACTATGGTGGGTATGTCCTACAGTTGAATACTATGGTGGGTATGTCCTACAGTTGAATACTATGGTGGGTATGTCTTACAGTTGAATACTATGGTGGGTATGTCCTACAGTTGAATACTTTGGTGGAAATGTTCTTGTATGAGAAGATAAAACATAACCCTATAAGTCATTTTGTTGATCATCTTTAATAGGAAGCACACTCCATTTAATACTTTTCATACTTTGCATACAGCTTATAATATTATTATTTTCAATTGAAAAGTGAAACATTCCACAATGTCTTCTATATACTATTTTATTTAAAGAGCTTAACAATAAAGCTGATAGCGAGTTGTGCAAATAATGCTAACAGTACACTTACAGTTGCAGGCAGCGTTTTAATTAATACAAATCAAAGATTGTGTTGCTCTCACCCCTCCCCCTTGTAACTCTACCCGCCCTCACCCATCCCATGCCATCAGGTCCCTTGGATGTTTTGTTTAAGTTGATACATGTTGGGACGTCGGGACCAATGTTCTCTGATGATCTTAAGAATGAAATATAATATGAAAAAAAAATCTCCGTTCATATTGATCATGTTTACCCAAGGTATGAAATAGAAACCCCCCAGATGATTTCGGTGTTCCACAATCTTTCAGCAATAGACACGTTGTGAGTTTGTGAGTTTCATACCTTCATACATAATCAATATGAACGTGGACTTTGTTTTCATTTTTTTTTTGTTGTTGTAAATATCATATGCGAAGTTGGTCCANGGCCGGGGTGTGGGGTTGGATAGGGTAACGAGGGGGGCCGGGCGGCAAACAATCGATTACAAAAATTATACTGCTGCCTGTGCTTCTAATCACACACATCGTCACTTATCTTGTACTGATGGATATTTATAAGATATAATACAACGAATAATTTTAATACATCCCGTTGCAGACCGAGCTGCATTTGCTTTTTTGGAAGGAAAATATATACATGCTGTTTCTTGGTTGGACCTTGCTATGTGTGTCCAGTGCGGCTCAGGTAGTGGCAACACTCTATTTCGGACAGGCGGTTGATGCTGCGTTAGATACGAAAGGTGAGGTACCAACACAAATCCACTTGTATATTAAATATAAGCTTTTCTTCATTTTTTAAAATGTAAACCACCGTCACTTACTAATAACATTACCTGAATTGTTGAGCAATTCAGTGCGTATAACATATTACATGTTTATCAATTATTAATATTGATAACAACAAGTGTCCCCGTGCTTATAAAATTAAAGTGGTCATATAGATAAAGAGAATCACGCACTAAGTACCAATATGTCATGTAGATTTTTCTCCACCTATAGGCGATGCTAGGGATGAACTGGCATACATGGGTGGTGCAGGACTAGTCGGCTGCCTGTGTACCGTGTGTCGTTGTTGGCTGCTAAACCGTTCAGATCTACGGACAGTCGTGAGGATTCGCCAGCAATTGTTGGATGAGATTGAGAATAATAAAGAGGCCGTCTTTGAAAAATTCAAGTAAATATAAAAACAACAACAACAACAACAACAACCTAACAACGACCGCAACATCTTCAACGTTAATTCAATTGACTCATTGCTTTTGCGACAAAATATTAACTATGAAAATAAGGCGTTATATTTTCACCTCATTATATATTGAATATATAATTTAGTAAACGTTTGGGCTCGCCTATGAAATTACGCATTAATCATGACATAATACACGGCTGAGTGGGTTTAATCTTTTTGTATGTAATTTTAATTATTTATTGACCAAACGCGTAAAATTACATGAAACTTTGGAAAATTCGATGAGTGGTCGAATGCATTTCCCTCATGGTATTGTTAAAAACGTGTATGTGCACTCGTGAAAAAAATACGTTTTCTTACAATTATGTGTTCTCATTTAATTTTCATACAAATTGTATTTAAAATGAATGTATGATACTGTTTTTGATAACTTGATGTTAACTGAATGATTTTCAGAATAGATCAGTTATCGCGCATACTGACATTCGACACGCAAGCATTGCCTAACACAGTACGTATATGTCAGAAAACAGACATTTATTATATCAAAATAAAAAGCATCCGTAGTGTGAATTAATATACAAAATTGTCATAGGATAGATGTTTTCATTATATAAAGTAGAAATATTAATGTCACACTTAGAAAGCGCAATATTGTATGACTTAAAATGCATGTGGAACGTTTTAAAGATCTAGTTTGAAATATAACACTACGCTATTGGTTCTTCCACAGGCGACATCTTCCAAGTCGGTGCGGTACCTCTTGCAGATGTTCGGATCCTTGGTTGGCCTGTTTATCCTGAACGCGTTCCTTACACTTTGTGTGCTTGGTGCCATCCTTGTTATCAGTCTAACGTCCATTTTCTTTGGTACCGTAGTTGATCTATTAAAAAATATAGCTTTTGACTCGCGTAATGCGAAAATTCCATATGCATTCAGAGTTTTTTCCAGACCGCCCGCACATGCGCGAAGTCTGGTCAGGAGCTACCATGTGCGCTAATAAGACAAAGAAAACTTTCGTGACTTTACAGCGTACAAATTAGGTCCTGACCAGACTGGGAATGTACATGCTGGTCTGGAGCTACGATGGTCGCTATGGCATACGACCCATTTTCGCATGACGCGCGTCTTACGGTACACATATGATTCGGTTTAATGATCAGCGAATATACCAGTTAAGTAACTAAACTAACATAGGTTATCCAACTTTATGCATTTATAATAATGTGTACACACACACACTAAATAATAATAGCTAAAATTATCGCCAATATCACACGTGCTTTTGCAGGTTACCATATTAATAAACTCCAAAATGAACTCAAAGACGGACATACAAGCGTCGAAGAAAACGCTCATGATTCACTTACCACACTTATACATGATATGAAGCGCGTCCAGAAGACAGATAAAAAGCTAATAAGATTTGGAGGTAAAGTTGGTAAAAATGTTGTGACTTTTATCCTTGTAATAACGGAATATAAACTATTAACATAACAAAGTATAAAATTACACAGCCAACAAAAACCAATACTTATGTATGTTCTCCGAAGGGGAATATTTTATATATTAAGTACATGCACATGGATTTATATATTAGATTAGTTTTTTTTGTATGTACGTATTCGTATGGTGTATTAATATAAGAACCCACTTTGTATTCGCCAAGTCGTCACTGAGGGGGTGCTGGGCTCGCTGCTGACAGCAGCCGCTGTGACCATACTCGATTATGGAGGAACTTTACTGAACAAGCGCGCCCACGACCCCAAGGAAGGGATCACGGCCGGCGAGTTGACCGGTAGGCTGAGTTAGTCTCAAATGGTGGAATATTGCTGCTAGACTAATATGTTTAAGGAAACGAATTGACGTTTATATACATGACATTAAAAAACGTGAGATATTTCAATTTAACGAAGCATTCAAACTTAATAATGTTAAGATTTTGGTTAGTTTTCGTCAAAGAAAGTTATGCATATACTGTAAAAACATATAGATAATTGATTTCAGCCCAAATAGAGCTGAACTATCTGATGCTATTTAAATTCCTTCATTTTTAGATGCGGTTAATGGATACTCTAACATTAATCAGAATTCTAGTATATGCCTTACGATAAAGTATTACATGCTCATTCTAGTCGGTTGTCACTGACATCAACAAGGTATTACATAACAATATATTCTTTGTTTAGCAGTACGGAATAATACCTGACATATGGAATTATAAAATATATAATAAAGTCGTCATCTCCGTTTAGACTTTAATTTAAGTTTGGTTCCTTTTATTACAGCATTCGTCTTGTTTCTTGTACAAATGGGTTTGGCCTGTGGCTTTACTTTGCGGTCTTTCGGTGAACCAAACCAGGTATGCAAAGAGTGTAATTTGGTATGTTTGGTCTTTTCACACAATTCATGTTGTTTTTTTTTTATACATTTTGATACTTCATAAAAATATGCCAGACATTGTTGAAAATACACATATCGATTAAATACTCCTAAATCGAAAACCTCATTGACGGTGCAATAATATACAGCAAGCCTTTTGCTTTTGTCATTATATGCCTTATTTGTTCAATAAATATGCTAAAACCTATACAATCATTATAAAAAAAATATAACTTTATACATCAAAACAAATTTAATAATCACATGTAATACATATATATGTAAACATAACATATTATTTAATTTTGTCATGTACAATACATTACGGATACAAAAATGTGTTAACGCGTATAACACATTTTCATATAAAGAAACTTTATGACGGAATGTTTGTGCTTTATGTTACCTCGTATGTTTCATTACATCTTTGACATCAGTTAATGTAATAAATATCTAATAATGTTTACAGAAAATCCTAGAAGCCCGAAAGAGACTGACTGAACTTCGGCGAGAATTTCGAAAAAAATAGACGACCAGACTAAAGAAATACTTAAGTAGTTCATAATTCAGCAGTGTTATTTATTGCCAAGTAAGACTGACTTGTTTTGCTTGTTTAAACTCTGTAATGGATGCATTTCTTGATGTTCATTTTGTAAATGTTGCACGTGATGCACATTCAGCGTTTATTGATGCGTCCATGTGGCGACATTTACGTCAGCATACAGACCTCTATAATTAGCTCAGCCACAACAGGTTTTATCTGCCAAATAGCCGGGTATCGACACTATATTTAGTATTTCGTATAATCCGATTGTTTGCCACGTGGCATTTCACCTTATCTCATTAGCTATGGTGGAATATTGACAAGAAAAAATAATTGTATCTTGTACTTTTAACGATAAACTAACTATGTGTTAAATGTTATTGTTCATGGTTTAACTAGAACTATTCCGTATATGTAATGTACAAATACAATACACGTCTCATGGGACGTCTTCAGACTGTCTCACTCGCATATTGTGCTGTTTTGCTTGTAACGTTTAAACAAATATCTTAAAAAAACATAATATAACAATTTAGACTCGCATTTGTTCTCTGCAATATTGGACTCTGATATCACGTGAAAGTAAGCTATCACATATCTTAATATATAAATTAAAATCCTAAAAAATATGCAACAATTATTGGTAGACGTAAATCCAATTGTGGCAAGTTTGCGTTCCCCAAATTTATAGGATATACCGCATTCGATTGGAGTTCAATTTTCATTCTACATAAATTATAGTAAAAAACTAGGTCAAAAGTGATCTTGGATAGCTACGCCGAAGAAAACAAAGTAGAAATGTCAAATTTAGTTTACAGCACATACATGAGCTATGCTCTTTTGGTGTTTTGATAAACATCTTAAGTGCATATGAATTCACAATAAACTAATCACTATAAAAGTTACTAATATATTTCACCAACGAAAGTTCGCTTTGGTATTCTTGCATACTAATAGACGAAAGTGAAAGAATTTATATGCAATTTAACTAGTCTCATACACTCAATTTATTGGGGGCGTCTTTTAATGTTTTGTGTTGAGACAAACAAATCATAATATAATGTTTCTAAGTAATTACCTACACTGTTATGCATCTTATCTCAATTGCTTCCAAGCGTACAATTAAACTAATCGGTAGCACATTTTATCACCTTTAAAGAATGCTGCAAGTAAACATGTGGCTATAACAATAGTTCCCATCTGTATCGGTAGAAAATTGTGACTTGCATAATCTATCCTTAAATTGATAATTTCACTATATGTATCAAGTACATTTGTAGTATATTGCTATGTATCCAATTATTTTAATACTGTAATTATAGCACTTGTTTACTTTGCTATCCTGTAAATTGTGCATTGTGCGTTACATAATTTAGACGTGTTTTCATAACTTCGAATGCTATACATGTATTGTTATTTATGCAATTATGACAATATCTTGTACCATGCAGTTATTAACACTTGTCAAGAATGCAATATTGTACACGTTTTATTACGATATATTATATATACTGATGATGAACGGTGTGGAGGGGGATGCCCTCGACCCCCACATACCTATTGACGAGGAAAATAAAACGTATAGAACGGAAAAAAAAAACAAAAAAAAACAACAATAGTTCCCATAATGTGCAAAAAATGCCAAGATGTGAATACAGTTTTACATAGGCAACGATATTTAAACTATAAATTGAGATGTCATACTAGTATACACATAAAGAAAGGAATACACACAAACATTCGTTGAAACGAATAGTTGTACTTTAACCAAAAACTTCTTAGGCCAAAGGAAAATGTGATTCTTGAGACATGGAGATAATTAGATGGCTTTCCACAGGCGCAGTTTGTTATTTTATCCAATCAAATGTCATTGCTGTCGTTGTTGAATTCTTCTGACAAAATGAGCAATGTGATCAATTACTCTATTACCACACGATGAACATTAATTCCAATGCGTTTTACTTTAAGGTTTTCCAGTCGCAAAAGTATTTTTGACGATTAGTATACTTACTGTGAACACCAGCACGTTTTGGTTGCTAGAATCGTTTATTGTTTAGTACAAATAATCTCTAACATTCACTTGTTCATATTATACCATTATCATACATTCCTGAATGAGAAACAGTTATTTTGTTATGATTTGATGTCAATATGATATGTTTTTAGTGTTTGTAGGGAAACACACTCTAGTATCAATTATGAATTGTTTTATGTTTTTGGTATTGATTCAACATCCATTTGTAGAACATGGACAATAACATGTTGATCATGCGAATAATTATGCACATGTGTCGTATCTAAATGTAACACACACATTTACACAAGTACTTTCCCAATTTAGAAACTGGCTCTCTGTGTAGGATGTAATTGTATTCTCTTATATATGTCATTCGACGTCTACAGAACATATTGAACATACGTGCAATAGTTGATTATGTCGAGGTCAAATATGACGTAGAGGACAATACGGTTCACAACGATAATTCCAGAAGCGGAAGAACGCATCCAGTTCACATACTCAAATGTGTTCTTTACCGTCCAAATCGTCATGGCGTCATTGTGATTAAAATAGCATTAATTACACGGGCCATGAGCATTGAATATTAATGTCATATCTTACATAAATTGTGCAATATTTTTTACTCCGACGTTTATGTTTTTGATGATTATTGTCCAGATAATTAGCGAACAATTTTGTTGGAAAGGTAAACAACGTAAATCTCGCAATTCTTGGCGAAATAATTAGTATAAGTACCTTTTTACACAACGATTATTCAGAAATAATTTATAAAATTGTGTTTGACAAAGTATGGATACAACTTGACAGTTATCGTATTAACCATATGTTGTTGATAAATTACTTGTTCTTGATGATAATCTTAACGAGACTGCTTCGTCAAACATGCAGAGCAGTATGTCTCTGAAACGCCCAGTTATTATGCTGTGCAGACAATATCAACTTAACTTAAGCCATAATACTTCTCACACAATGAGATGTTTATATTCATATGACATTTAAGCACTTGGTTGCTTATGTTACGTTCAAGTGTAGGAACGTGTATTATACCTGATTTGATTCTGGTTGCATTGTGGATTCTAAAAATATTAAGAGATAACAAAACTGGCAAAATATATTGTATATTGTCTTCGTACTATACTACATATGTTGATATCGCTTCTCTTTGCATATGAATATATAGTGTAGTTTTGTCGTCAACGGTGCTTACTTGATTTGAAAAAAATCAACAAGATAGGTGGTTAATGAAAACATACAGCACATAAGATCTATTTCGTTGATGTCATCTGATTATTCAAAACTGTACTCAATATTAATCAACTAAGATTTCTCCAGGTTCGTTGCTAAATTCTATCCCTTAAGTTGAGGCGTGGTTAGAGTTCCAGATGAATTGTTTGTGTTAACAAAACTCAATTGGGCTATTTTTAAGTGCACCTATTTTGAAGGATTTTACCTTTATGCTTATTTAAAGTAAGTCAGGGTATAGCTGCAAATTCGTCTATGATTTTAATTAATGTTTCAAACGATATACGCGAACCGTCTAGTATGAAAGAAGCGTCATCAGCAAAAAGTGACTGTTTTATTTCTATATTATTAATTTTTATTCCTTTGATTTGTGTGTTAAGCTCTATGTCTATCGACATCAACTCAATGCAGATAATAAACAGGTAAGGCGATAAAGGACATCCTTGTCTGACACCTTTTTGTATTATAAAAACATCCGAAAAAATCCCATTATTTGTAACACACGATAATGCATCTTTATAGAATGACATAACCCACTGTAATGTGTGTTCATTAAAACCGAAATGTCGAAGGCATTTAAACATAAATTCATGATTTAGGCTGTCGGGGGCTTTATTAAAATCAGAAAAAATGAGACCTTTTTTTTAGTTTCATCCAATTGTTCAATAAATTCTTGTAAAAGTCTTACGTTTTCGCCAATGTATCTTCCTTTGATAAATCCGGTTTGATTTGTACTGATTTTATGATTTAAGAAAGGTTTTATACGATTTGCGATTGATTTTGTAGCTATTTTGTAATCAACACTTAAAAGTGAAACAGGCCTCCAGCAATCGATCAAAAGTCTTTTCCGGTTTTGATTAGTAAAGTAATTATGCTTTGTTTTTGAAAGTCTGTAAGGTTATTGGTGTCTAAAGAATAGTTAAGAGAGCTAACAACATATTGCTTGATATCTGTCCAAAATATTTTATAAAATTCTGCAGAGATACCATCTGATCCTGGACTTTTATTGTTTTTCATGTCTAGCAATGCTTTAGCGCATTCCTGCTCTGATAACTATTTTTGTTCATTTTGCGTTTGTTCTGGACTTATTTTATTGCAAATGTTAGTATAGAAGCGTTCATAATTGTTTATATCTATGTTGGTGTCTTTTTAATAGAGATTTTAATGAAAGTTTGCAGTTTGATTTAGAATGTCTTTTTGATCTCGTTTTACGGTATCATTATTTATTTTAAATTGTTTTATAGTTTTAGCCTCTGCTCTTTTTTTCCAGATTCGCAAAACATTTGGTGTTCTTTTCGGAACCTTCAATCCACTGTGCCTTAGCTCGTAGCAGTATTTCTTTAATATTATTTCCAATTAAATTATTTAATTCACTTTTTGAGTCGCTAAGTTGTTTACATTTTTCTAAATCATTGCTATTTATTGTTATTTGTTGTTTAAATTCTGTAATTCGTGTTTTTAGTATTTCTTCTTGTTCCTTTTTCTTTCTATTTATTTTGCTGGCATATTAAATTGTTTCGTTTCGAATGCTCCCTTTAATTATTTCCCATAACGTATTTGGATTAGCCTCGCGATTGATATGTGCAATTTCCGATAAAGACGTGCGGATACACCTTTGATATTCTGTTCTAATAAATATGAGTTATTCCTTTTAAAATACCCTGGACCCCTGCAATATGAATGTAGATCTAATTGAATTGTTATAATTGAGTGGTCCGATTAAAACTCTGGGGAAATTTTGCAATCTGTGATACAGTCTACAATGTCCTGAGATATTAAAAAATAGTCTAATCGACAGAATATAGAAGGTCGAGTGTTTGAATGCCATGTGTAAACTTTTTTATGTGTTTTTTTTTAAACGCCAAATATCACAAAGATCACTGTTTTCTATTATTTCGGTTATTTTTTCGTAACATTTTTTATTTGTATCTGAAGGTGTTAAAAAAGCTGTATTATCGGTGTTGGGACCATACATATTAAACATACCAATTAGTTTATCTTGTATTTCTATTTTCAATATTTCAAGCCTTCTCCTTATAATTTCCTGATGTTCGATGATTTTGTAATTAAAATCTAAATCTTGATAAAAATGCCAATGCCTAGAGAGTTAGAACTAGTACCGCTTAAGAAAAGGTCTCCTCCCCATTGATTACCCCAAGTCGTGTTATCTACATCTACATTACAGTGTAACTCTTGAAGAAAGCATATATTGAATTTGTTTTCCTTAAGCCATTGAAACATAATGGTACGTTTTGCTGATGATGCTAATCCTTTTGTGTTACAATTGCATATTTTAACTGTCATTTTTTTCCAAATATTGTAATGATCATTTTCATTTTCATCCTTTTTACCGCCATTGTTTTATGAGTATTTGGAACACAACCCTTAAACAAATGTTTTGTTTACACCCCGAAAAGCAACAGGTACACATGATGAAAAAAATAACTGTTTTCAATAACAAAACGGAAAGGGTTCCGCCAAAAAATCAGTGTAACACACACTTTCAATTAATAAATAAAATAATACAGTTTGAATAAAATAAATAGTTAATGCGATTAATACACGATATCTGTTTGTTTTTGTACTTGTCAAACAAAAAACAACAACTGAAACGCAAAACACGCACAAAAACAAAAAAAACATATCTTTTTCTATGCCGTAATCTGAAGTAAAAAAAAAGGTGTAGTTTTGTAGGTCTGCTTGTATATAAAATGTGATTGTCAATAGGTATATGCGCACTTGAGTACTTGCGCGCATGTGTGTGTGTGTGCGTGCGTGTGTGTATGTACGTGTGTGTGTGTGTTTGTGTGTGATCGTGTGTGTGTGTGTGCGTGTGTTTGTGTGTGTGTGTATGTGTGCGTGTGTGTGTGTATGTATGNACCCACAACATTTTAACAAACAGATCAACAATTCACATAGTACTGTGAACATCCATCAGATATAACAACCAAACATGTCGAAATACATTCTGCCGATTAGATGGTCATTTCAAACTTTATTTAAAAATTCGTTGGAAAAAAGTTATTTTATCATAGACGCATCAATAACATACATTATTTCAGAGAAAATTACAATCAAACAAATTGAATCTACTTTTTAAAAATGGTTGTGTGTGCGTATTTATAAACTGTAAACCAAAAATGTACCGGTTATTATATTTGGCATAAAGCAGACGAGGGTCTGTTAGATCTATATTTTGAATTGTTAATATGAAAATTTTAATTGAATAGAGAAAGATATTAATCAAGATAAACGACTCTATACTGTTCTACAATAATCTTTATATCGTTGTTAAGTTCAATAGTAGTCTGATCCGTAAGCAACCGTTTTTGTTTTCTGCACTTATTTTGTAGTTAAAACAAACATAATTTTTACCGATACGAGACAATTAAATGTTCCAGTGAAGAAAATCGTGTATCTCGTTGCGTTTCTCGTCCTCTCGGTGAGCCGTCTGCTTGTCATAAACATGCACAACTGTCTAAAAATCGTGGAGCGTTACATCTGTGTTGGTACAGTATATATAAAAGAAAGAGATCACATTTTCGATACTGACTTAAGTGCTGGGCCATGGTAGATCCAGCTAGTACTGGTATTGGTCTTGGTTGACTTTGTGTACTATCTCGTTGACGTCACGGTAGAACACGTTTCCCTCGCGTGACCAGGACGACACGACAATGTCTCTTTGCCTTTTTCTAACACAAGCAAGTAGTTTATAATTAAGCTTTGTAAGGTGGTCATTCATATACACTGGGTCTTTCATTGTACGTAAGGCTTTGGCGTTTTTCATTATTTTGATCTTCGTCGTTCTCGAGATCATTTTCATGATTATCGGTAGGCCTTTGTTTAGACTTGAACGGCCCAATTCTATGCGCAATGTCGTTGCGGCTTAGTTTCATGTCTGGGATGTGTCGATTGAGGAGTTCGATCACTTTGTCGGCAGTTTCATCGCTTGTTTCGTTTTCCTTGTCCTTTACTCCATCTTACGAATTAGAACTATCTAACTATTCTGTATTATTTCGCACTCTGAACGAAATAGTGTTTTTGCCATTCTTTAACTGAATTACTATTTGCACTTTCAACAAAAACCTATGAATAACATGTGCACAATTGCTATTTGTATGATTATTGTAGAATGGAATAGGAACAGGCAAACATCACAATGTCCCTTTTCGACAAAAGCATCAGCGAATATTAAATGTTTTAAATATTATCCCTGTTTTAAAACATCAATACAATGTCAGTGTGTACGTTTATATGTATTACTATATGGCATTTATATGCAAGACTTGTTGCATTGTTTGATGAAATGAAATCTATTATTTGTGTTAAGTACTACAATTGACTTTATTTTTTGGAATCGCCGATTTATAAACATAACTTAACATGTCTTGTGTCAATAATATTCATACTCAAATGTACTGTCTTACCTATGTATACTATTGAAGATAAGTTTGCAATATAAAAACACATACATTTGCAATATAACAATTAACAAACAGTTTTTCTATAGAAACTTACAGTTATCCACTACTTAATATAATAAAAAGATGTCATACATATTTAAAAAGAACATACCATTATGAGATGCAATTAACAATGTCCATATGAAATCTACGTTAACATTTATTTTTGTACATACGATCATCTTAGTACCTTATAGTCAAACGTCTGTGTGTAATATCGTACTTATTAAAATATAATAAACTCATGCTTATATATGTTTGAATACAGTTTATAACTTATTTTGAAGAGTGTGGGGTCAAGTGAGTTGTAAAAGCCAGATTGTCAAATAATCAAAAGAAAACATGGCGTAGCCAAAATTTCGAGAGTGATTAAAACGAGTATGTTATATTTCAATGTCAACATTTTATTCTGGCCAGCATTAACCAACACATGGATATGAACGAGTAGTGTTATATAAAATTAATAAGCAATCTTAACATAGAACCACGAGTGAAAAATGTATAACGAACGAAACACAGATACCGACACTTTAACTCGTATTTTTTGCATTAACGAATGCAAAGATGAGTAGGGATGTTTCAGAAGTGTTTATGTTGTGTGTGTTAATGAAGGAGAGTTTTGCTTTTGCAGTACAAAACAGAAAAGCATTTGTTATTGAATACAACTCTAATTTCTTTAATTTTCTGATCGTTTCATTTTCTGAACTTTTACTCTAGATTTGTATTTATTACTATTTCATCTGTTATGAAAAGAATTAATACGATCGTATAAACTCGCTTTAATCAATGTGTTAGCAAATAAGTTTTTTTTTTAAAAACTTGCAATTACCTTTGGCTTTCCCAATCAATTCCAATTCCAATCAGTCATAAGTAGACATTATTTCCTATATAAGTGAGTCAGTGGCAATTCACTGAGTTAATGATTAGATACCGAATCACTATATAAGCCTTTGACTTTATTTCTGTAGAAACCTAAAAAAGACGATACAATCTTCAATCACTTGGCCATTATTTTGAACAAATGCTTGACTATGGTCTCTGCACTATATAGCATTTTTGGAGTACTCTAATCTTAACTGGTACGTACGTACGTACTTAACTACCATCTATTTTATGACAAAATTGTAGTGATTCTTTGATGATTTGATTTAATTGTTATCATTTTGTTTAGAAAGAATATCACAATTAAGAATACGAGTAGTTTTACACACACTTGCATTACAGTATAAAATGCAACATACTGTTTAAATAATTTATTATCACGTGTGGAATAATAAAAAAGCGATGTTAATTCTAGTATCATAATCAACAATATGTGCAATATTTATTCGCTTACAGTCAGTTGAACGGCTTTGGGCTATTTTGGTAGTATATTTCTTTCGTACGCATTTTGTAATAAGAAAATGCAGACAGTAATTAAGACGATGTAAAACATTAGTATAATTTTATATTATAGAACACTGGTGCACTACGGTCAAATGCTCCAAAGTTTAGTAAATGCATATTTACAACTAGAGGCTAGTCAAACATATACATAAACAGTGAAATGTTATTGATTTGAACGTTGGTATATCATTATAGTGTATCCATAGAGAGGAAATGCGCAACTGAGCAACTGAGAAAAATATCCATGATATTATTTAACGAATATAGCAAGCCTTGTATGCAATCATTCTGTAATCAAGCCCTTATAGTAGCAGGTCACGAACGATGATGCAAGCTTGTGATACCTCTTTCAACAATTTGCTGGTTAAAGATTGTTTTCATGTGTTTTCACTGCAGTTTTATGCACGGAACATAACAATTACGAATGTTTGCTAAGATCTGGCGTGAAGACATATGCAATAAACGTCTATTCAGTGTATAATCAAGGAGGTATTGCACAATCGTTATTTATTCAAGCGTTCACAACTGTCGCAGTAAGATTTCATATACGCTCATTAACAACAAATCACAACATTTCTCTATCTCATATAGTGCAAAAACAAAGCATGACTTTCACTGTATAAAAACTTTGTTTGGAATTTAAAAAATCGCATTTTTACAAGACGTGTAACGAAGCTCAGAAGCATTTACATTTTCACATACAGCACACGTATAGGTATTGTACGTAGCTACCTCGCGAAAACTTTGCATGCGAAAATCAATATTATTTTAAGGAGAATTACATATTATATATCTAATTTATATGCTTTTAATAGCCTCTTACATTTGGCATAACAACGTAATAGGTGTAAGAGTGGAACGCTATTGTCTTTTATATATTTATACGTTTTTCACAGAGCACGGTTAAATTTCAACATTGTAAAGGTCATTATGCTATTATGAATTTATGATTTATTTCTTGTTTCAGGTCAATTTTTAACATGGCAAACATGTGCATGTGTCTGTGATTAAGAAACAAACAACAAATACATATCAACTCAAGGTTTGTTTATGTTTACTACATGCACTCATAAATACGAGTACTCGGCGATTGACTATTAATACAACAATGTTCTTCAATTAAGGTTATTTAAGAATTCTTTTTTTCCATAATTTTGTTAAATGTTTCTTGTGTAACACAGTAGATCGCAGGGTAAGATGTGCAAGATTTATCTGCCTTATTTCGCTTGCATTGACAAACAACAGACCGTATCCATAATTTGAACTGTATTTCCACATTTCAGACAGCAGTTAACAAACACGGTGTAATGGCGTCATGTTGGTTTTTTCATTTACGTTATTTGATGTAAAGCCATTTTCTTTTTGTTTAATAAAATTACTATAACAGAAAATCTGTAAAAATGATGCGACTCATGGAGTAAAGTTCATACGAAGTTTTTTGCTGAGCACGAATTCCTAAAAACACTGGCAATGGCTCTTGGTTAAGGTTTCCTACGCCTCGCTAAATAAAATGTTCTGTTTTCAATTTTTAACTTACTATTCTCTATATCCGTCACACATATGACTGTGAAATCGCTGGAAATGTGTAAACATATAGTCTAAAAGAACTGTAAAGGTATAGAACCTGTCAGCAAGTATAAACAAGGAAGAAGGTAAAAGAAAGTAATATTACATATAAGATATAACGTGCGTAACACCTGTTGTTTTGACAATAAAATAACTAGTTCTACGAAGAGGAATATATATGTCTGCCAATTGCGTAATTTAATACATCAGACATACCAGCTGATCCAACTAGGTAATTTATGTTTGCCAAAATACAAATGTGTCAAAATTTGCCCTAATAAGTATGCACGGTACCTGTTTATTTCAAACAAAGTAGCATTTCATTATATGTTGATTGGTTGCTTATGCCAGTAAGAAATTGAATAATAGAATCAATCAAGTTTTAGCGCTGGTTTATTTCAAACTATTATTGCTAAATGAATAGAACGTGTCTAAGAATGAATGTCGATAATGTACATTTTTACAATAATAACATACCTCTTTCCATACTACTTCTACTGCTAATTTTGAGAAAATAACAGGGTCACAATGAATACCATTATCATGTAGAGTCTTTTTCAAGTCGATGTTTTAAAATATGCGAACGATCACACACTGCATTTTATGCGAACAACCACACATGTATACTAACATTTAGCAATAAATTAAAATATATAATAAAACAGAACAATCAGGTTTTATATATGGCATTCCCATCCTTATAATGCATATGCCGTTATTATGACAAGGGTCTAGCAAATTAGATTCTGCCCCAGCTTAAAATCATCAACAAAGTGATAATCAAGGGATGCACTTGCTGTTACAAATTTTACAAGAAAGACAATTCTGATTACCGATAGGTATAGGTACACTTATCACGAAAATTTTATTATGATGATTTTTGACAAATCATAGTAAGTGCACATCCAGTAATTATTGACAAATGTGCAAAATGTTGACTTTATTTTTTAATCAAAATCTTTAGTAAAAATTGTACGTTTTTATCATCGACAATCGCTTTTTATTTATGATATTCGAAAAAAGAATTTGGAGACTCGCTATTTGCATCTCAAAGCACACCAAATCCTGATAAAGAAAACTAAACACGTTTAAGAAAGCTTTTATGTCTGTTTCATTCAAGTATGTATACATTGGTAGATTATTTGATGAATTGATGCCAGTTTGGTTTGTATTTGCTTCAGGGACTCCTTAAAATGAAAGCACTGAAAAAAACGCAGGCCACTATGTTTCATCGAAGGCCATTCTAAATGAGGTTTTTTACACAGTTCTAGTTTTTGGATCGGTCTGAGAATGTGCATACGCAGAAGATATATGTTTATTTAGATCAAGCCATATTTAAATGTATACAATCCATATTCCTCGATATCTACAAAATAATATCGCTGATAGTTTACAGGATACTAAAAGATAAGAAATGACTTCTCTCTAAAAAAGACCTTGATTTACTGGATTGGATACAACAGCGGGAAACTTGGTTATGGGGGTCCATACGTCCAAAATGTTCCTTTATTATTTCATTGAAGTTAAATGTTTTATATAAAATAACGTAGGATTAGAACAAGTATATTGTGACGTATGATGGATAATTAAATCTATGTATCTATCCTACGCTAAAAATGATTTGATATTATTATAGTCGAATAAATTTTGACCATTTCTGATGAATCTTTTGATTTTTTGAGGGCACAATCTGTGAGTCTCTGTTTAAATAAGGGCGTCGTATCGCCGGACTCCTCCAACATCAACGAATTCCACAATTTGAAAATTATGTATTTAATACGCTTCGTCCAATAGGTTCGGCAACATTCATTATGACTTAGGAGAAAAGGTAGACCTTACGTGGGTACCGATTACATGAACTTGTTGTAATTTTCACTCACTCAAAAAAGCATGACATAAACGTAACATTTAGCGGTAAACCACATTGAGTTAGTGCAAATACATTAAATATAAAGAAGTGAAACTCCAGAAGCTGCAGCAGTATTGCATTTCTATCATACACACCTTCGTGGTCCTTTATTTATGGCAAGGAACCAATTGCCGAAACGGTACAGTACGGAACAAAACGAAACAACATATACACACAGTAGCATAAAGCTGGGGTCACCGCCTTGGAACGGTCAGTGCTAAGCACTGGGGGTTTAAACCGGTTATAGAGCGCTCTACCTCACGCTTGGCCCAGCAATATTCATGAAACATATAAGTGTAAAATAAAATTTAACCTCATAGCATTGCAACTCAAATTAAACAGTAATAAAAGGGAATTAAAACGCATTCAATTTAATTACTATTTAATTACTCAATGGTAGGAAGGAGACCAGAGCAACAGAGTTACAACTTTTTGAGGCACGATGAAATGAAATTACTAACACACATCAACTACATCCCTTCTGTTTACAAAAAGATTTAAGAATATAGCATCATATAGTTAATATTTCAGATCATCATCGCGCACCTACAGGAAGAAGCAGCAATATTGGGTGTAAAAGATCCAAATTACCTACTTGATTGTTTATGTGAC